>CM033112.1:8446097-8577850 GCA_019321725.1 Paulownia fortunei
TGGTCTTCGTAATAGAAGAGACATTTGGCGATAAGCTTGGGCTTGTTTGGAGGGATCATCATAAATGATTAAAGTGTGTTGTTTACGGTATATAAAATATTCAGCCAAAGCAGCTCCTGTATAAGGAGCGAGGTATTGTAATGTAGCAGGGGAATCAGCTGTTTCGGCTACCACAATAGTATAGCCCCCCTTTCCTGTAAAGTAGTTACTACATGAGCCATAAAAGATGCTTTTTGCTCAATAGCTACATAAACACATATTACATTTTGACCTTGTTGATTGCAAATCGTATATGTGGCTACTGCTATTTTACCGATCTGTCTGTCTCCAATAATTAATTCTCGCTGACCACGTCCTATAGGGATCATTGAATCAATAGCAATAAGCCCGATTTGATGAGGCTCATATATGGAATGCTGGGAAATAATACCTGGAGCGGGAGATTCAATTAATTGAGATTTAAAAGCTGAAATTTCACCTCTACCATCAATAGGTTTAGCCAGGGCATTTATAACACGACCCAAATAAACCTCACTCACTAGTATCTGAGCAATTCTTCCTGTTGCTTTTACAGAACTTCCTTCTTGTATCATCAAACCATCACCCATTAATACAACACCAACATTATTTGATTCCAAATTCAGAGCAATACCTATTGTACCTTCTTCAAATTTGACTAATTCACCCGCCATTACTTCATCAAGACCATGAATACGAGCAATACCATCGCCTACTTGAAGTACGATACCAGTATTTACAATATTGACTTCTCTATTATATTGTTCAATACGTTCACGGATAATATTACTAATTTCGTCAGCTCAAATGGTTACCATGAGTTTTTCTTAATTATTTTTTGAAAAGAAAAAAATAATGCCTTCTTATAGTAGAAAAGTAGAAAGACTAATCAGTTATTTCTTTCATCGCTCCCAACATGCCAATATTGGCACTAATGGTACGTAAATGTAACTCATTGTCAAACAACTATTCAGAGTTCCTAGAGCTCCTTGTAAGGTTTGTTGGAAAACTCGTTATTGGACTTGATTAATCGCCCTTTGCTGTTCAAACTGAATCGTTTCATTTTTATAATTTTCTAATTGTTGCAAAGTCTTATAAGTTGAATTGATCAAATTCATTTTTTCTCGCTCTATCTCAGAGTATCCATTCACCCGAAACTGATCTGCTTCCAATTCCACTTTCCATAAGCGGACCCTAGCTTTTTCCAGTTGTTCAATGGCCCCCCCACACAGTTCTTCTGAATTTTGAATAATATTCAAGATCCTTTGTTTTTTATTATCTAATAAATCACTTAATGAAAATAGATTATCTTTCCGTTCATTTTAAAACTTCCACAATCCCTTACCGAACTAAACATGAATCTTTCGATTCATTTGGCTCTCACGCTCAATTACTTAGGGTAAATTCTCATAGCTTTTTTTTATTAATGTAATGAGCCTATCCTCTCTTCTTTATTCATAGTCCAAAAAAAATGAAAAAAAAACGAATCTAATGCAAAACCAAAATACTTGGAAGACTCTTATGATAAAATAAAAAATATTTAATTGTCAGCAAAGTTGTTTCTTTTTTTTTTCTTTAGTTCAAATCCAAAAAATTCTTCTTACTTATACATAAGGCATAGATCGTCAATTCAACATTGGATAAAAGAAGAAAAATGCCCTTTTTTAGAATAAGTGGTGTTCAAATTATTTTATCGAGATGAGTGTTCTATATCGATGAAATATTCATTTTAAAACCATCTCTATATTAACATAGTGGTAGAAAGAGTACCATGTTGCGTCTAGACTTCAAACGGTTTGCTTTAACCATCTTAACAGCTCCACATTATTGGTTTCTAGAGAATCAAAGTGGATTTACCAATTAATCACGAAATGTTGTGGTTCTTACATACAATTTCTTAAGAAGTAATTCACGAGATCATGCACCTTTCTTTCCTAGTTATAATGGAAAAAGGGTACAGCTGATTGGATCCAGCCTATTCTTGAAATAAACAACTCACACACACTCCCTGTCCAAAAAATATCAATACACCAATCACTACTCTTAGATTTATTGGATTTGTTGCTAAAATATCGGTATTAAATCCAAAACTCCCGACAGATGGCTAATGACCCAAAGAAATGAAAGAATCGGTAACATTTGTCATATAATCTCCTTTTATAGAAAGATAGATAGACTAAAAAATCGACCAGAGTTCTTTTTCTATTACTTAACCCCTTTTTTTTTAAATCGAGTCAAAAAAGATTCGAGTTATTTATAAAGTATGAACTACCCCAAGATTGTTGAAACACCTCATAAAAAGAGTTTCCCTTGGACTATGAATGGGAAGGATGAAAGAAAGTCAGTATGTTAACTTCTCATCTGCAAATTAGCCCTTTCTGTAGGTTATTTTCTCAATGAATAAGGAATTGTAGGAGTGAAATCTTGATCTAATTTGAAAAAGCAAATGACAAATCCAAGGCCATGAATAGGAAAAATATATATTTTTCCTATTTCTAAGATTAAACAATTAAATAAAAGGATTTGCAAATAAAAGTGCTAATACTACAACCAATCCATAAATCGTTAAAGCTTCCATAAAAGCTAGACTAAGCAATAGAGTACCTCATAATTTTCCCTCTACCTCGGGCTCTCTCGCGATACCCTCTACGGATTGACCTGCAGCAATCCCTTGACCAACTCCAGGTCCAATTGAAGCAAGCCCTACAGCCAATCCAGCAGCAATAACGGAAGCAGCAGAAATCAGTGGATTCATGATAAAGTTCCTCGTATCAACAAAAAGAAATGGTTAATGATACAATCAACTAATGAATTATGACTTAATTATTCTATTCCATCGATAGGATTCATCCAATCAAAGTAACTAAGAACTTCAAATTTAAGTAAGAATATTACTGAATCATCAGAACTACTTCGATATCTCTTTTTTTGTTTTTATCCACAGAGTTTTTGTGAATCTATAGAACTTTCGTTCTTCCATTTCTTGGTTCCGAACTGTTATTTCAATTCTTTCATCTTTTCTTGATTTCATCTCTTTTTTCAGCCAATTCACAGCCTCGACAATACGAAAGGACTTCTATTGGAATCCACACACAGTAGTAGGGAAAATGAAATATATCTTTGTTCATATATAACTAGTCAATATCTAATATTATATATACATGTCTTTCTTCCATAACGTAAACCATTAGATTCAATCAGATTCGAGAATCAATCCATTTTTTTAGAAATTCCATTTTTTTGTAAATTCTTTTCTCCTTTCCATTTTCTTTATCATTATTCCAACCAAATGCAATCTAAATGGGGAAATTAAATTGATTAGTGTGAATTATTGAATAGAAATATCATTATTTGATTGATCTAAGTTCATGCAATTTATTATTTATTAATATTTTCTTTTGATCAATTGTTGAATAAAATCAACTATAAAGTAGAATCGTTTTTCCTATTTTTTATTTAATCACATGTCGTAAACATATATCTTATTCAAAATATGATTTGAATAAGAAGATTGGCTGACCAATATAATAGAAAGTGAATATTTTTCGAGGAAAGGTAGGATATTAAATGGACGAAAGGATAATTTTAGGAAAAAGATCTTTTAGATGTCTTTCCCTTTTTTGTCAACTCTCTAATATCGTAATTTTTTATTTTTTTTGTTCCTATTGCTTTCTATCATATATAGAGTCTTGTATATTTCTATTCCTTAAGTAAATCATCTTGAGCCGCACATATATTGCTTTGTGCTAAGCTAAAAAAAAAAACTATTTCAATGATGGCCCTCCATGGATTCACCTATATAAGTCGCGGCTAAAGTTGCAAAAATAAGAGCTTGAATACCACTTGTAAATAATCCAAGGAACATGACAAGGATAGGAATCACTGAAGGTACTAAAGAAACAAGAACAACAACTACTAATTCATCCGCTAAGATATTCCTGAAAAGTCAAAAACTAAGTGATAAGGGCTTTGTGAAATCTTCTAAGATGTTAATGGGTAAAAGGATTAGGGTTGGTTGAATATATTTCCCGAAATAACTTAATCCCTTTTTCAAAAGACCTGTATAAAAATATGCCACTGACGTAAGTAAAGCCAAAGCAACAGTTATTTATATCATTCATGGGTGCGGCTAACTCTCCATGAGGTGATTCTATGATTTTCCAAGGTAAAAAAGCTCTTGACCAGTTAGAAACAAAAATAAATAGAAACATAGTTCCAATAAAAGGAACCCAAGGGCTATATTCTTCTCTAATTTGGGTTTACTCACATCTCGAATGATTCAAGAACATATTCGAAGAAATTCTGACCCCGGTCGAAATGGTTTGTGGGTTTCGAACAACTATAGTAGTTGAACCTAATAAGATAGCAATTACAACCCAAGAAGTAATAATTACTTAGCCATGGACTTGGAAACCTCCTATTTGCCAGTAGAAATGTTGGCCTACTTCCACACCGGATATATCGTATAACTTTTTTAGTGTGTTGATGGAACATGATAAATTCATATTGCCCTCTGAAAAGAATCGAACTTTAAACAAAATTATTTTGATTCAACCATCTCTTTGTCTACTTGAATTGGATATTTTGAATACTAACTAATCACATAATATCCCCAGTTATTTTTATCTATTTTAAAAAATTCATAAATAATAATCGATTCCATAAATCTATTGGATTTTCGAAGTAAAAGTGATTTATCTTATTATTAATCAAGGATTTCTTATATAGCTAGAACAACCCTCACAAATTGCGAATACCATTTTTTTAAGAATTAAGCTGATTGAAGATATAGCATCATCATTCGCTGGAATCAAAATATCTGCAAGATTAGGGTCACAATTTGTATCGATTAAATAAATTGTTGGAATTTCCAAAGTTATACACTCTCGCAGGGCCGTATATTCTTCATGATGATCAACAATGATTACAATTTTGGGCAACCCTATCATATATTTAAGCCGAGATATGTTTGCAAGTGAGATAATTATCTTTCTACCACAATTGCATCTCTTTTCAGAAGACGGTTGAGTCTTTCTAATTTTTGTTCCATTCTCAAGTCCCTGAACTTATGAAGTCTCGTTTCTATAGTGGACCAATTCGTTAACATGCCATCGAGATATTTTTTATTAACATAATGACAACGGGCCTTTATTGCAGCCCATTCTACTGAATCAACTGCTTTATTTTTGGTACCAACAATCAAGAATTATTTTCGCCTACTTGCTGCATCAAAAACCAAATCGCAGGCTTCGGATAAAAAATGAGTAGTTCTAGTAAGATTTGAAATATGAATACCTTTACATTTTGCAGAGATATAAGGTGTTATTTTAGGATTCCATTTCCTAGTACCATGGCCAAAATGAACTCCTACCTCCAGCATCTCTTCCAAGTTGATGTTCCAATATCTTCTTGTCATTTCTCCCCACACCCCCTTATTTCCAAAAAAAAAAGAGACGAGGAACCCTGAATTGAAATAAATAATTATTTCAATGGAACCTTCTCCTCTATCGTAGATTGGTCGTAGATAGACGAGCAAGCCATTAGTCTTTTCTATTGCTTACTATTTTGATTACCAAATCAAATGACTGCACCAAATTTAGATAGTCAAAAAGATAAATCCACTTATAGGAATCATTAAATCCAATAAATGATTGTTCTGGTCTATCATGGAAATTCTTTTAAAGAAAAGAATCAAATAATTTTCTATGGTGAAACAAAACATCTCTCATTTCCCATTCGAATAGATTGTTTTTTTTTTTTGTTTCCAAAGGGCTCTTGTTATGTTGTTTTGAAGGGGGCACTAATCCTTTGAATCGGATACCAACGGGTATCATACTCCCCAAAACAATGTTCTCTTTCAAGCCTTTCACCCAATCGATTTGACCCCGGAGAGCTGCTTTTGCTAAAACTCGAGCAGTTTCTTGAAAACTCACTTCATATATAAAACTTTAAGCATTGAGAGATGCTCTTGTTATTCCCAATAAGAGGGCTCGGTAACAAACCGCTTCTTCCAACGCATGCCCCATTCGTTCCGCTCGCAATAATCCAATTAGTTCTCTGGGTGGAAAAAATATTAGACATTCCATCTTCTGAAACCAACACCTTTGATGTTATTTGATGTACAATAATTTCTATATGCCTATTATGAATCTACACCCCCTGGGATCGATAAACTTTTTAGATCTTATTAACCAAATAGATTTGACTTTGCACTATAGTTAGCTCAGCACGAATCAGAAATGCCCATGGCATTCCAAGAATTCTTGTTATATGTTCGTTCCAACCCTCAACCTTCTTTTCTAGATTCATCGATATTGAATCAATCGAACGCACTTATAACACCTATTCTACTTTTGGAAGCCCTTAGGTTATATCACCAGATCTCGATTTTTCATATATAAATCTAATTAAAGTATCTATTTCGTACAGGATTTTCCCATAATGGCCATGAACAGTTGCTCCTAGGGTGGCCAAATAAGGCTTAGCTGATCGTATTACTACAGAGTCAACTTGAACAAGTATAACTTGACCCGATTTTAGGTATGGTGCATTTTTAGCTATACATATATTTTCACAAATAAACTGCCCAAGACTTATTATTGTAGATGTTTCTTGACAATAATTGGGATGGAGAAAATACCAATTCAAATTGAAAATAATGTTACTGCATGGATCGGGGTTATAAAATTTCTCATTTTCATCGATTAAATAATATTTAATTACTTCAAAAGTCTGATTTAAATTGTAAAGTTGCAAATAGTTATTTATCAAGATATGATTATGAGTTATTAAATGATAAAATGAATAAACATTCACAATTAGAAAGGTTGTTCCTAAAGGCCCCAGCGAATTCTTAATTAGAATCAGAGGATCTTTTGTAATTTTAATTGATTCTTTTATCACATTGTGATATTTTACATCGTTGAATGGACCCATTCAAAAATAATTGGATGATGACAAAATTATAAACGGTTGGAATCCTGTATTTCTATTCAACAACATATGAATAGTTCTTTGATTTTGATTAAGGGGGTGTTCAATTCTTGGCTTGGAATATATGGAAGAAAATGGATTGATATTGGTGCAATCTGATCCATTATCAAAGAGCAATCCTGAGCCCGATGGATCATTCCTTTTTTCGATATATGAAATAGTAGATTTCACCAAGTTGATTCTTAGAAAATGCCGAATCAAACCATTTGTCCTTATTTCAACAAAGGAAGCACAAGCTTCTTGACTAGAAGAACTTTTTTTTGTCTTGGTCCCAATTCAATACTAAACAAGTCCGAACTAATTGAATATTTGTATTAGAAATTCCTCAAATTGATTTACCATTTCCATAAAGGATATAATTGACAACTCAAAGTTTCACATTATCCCTTTCCTGCAACAGATCAGGGGGAAAAAGCATTGCTAAAGTTACACCGTCTGTTATTTCATATGTGACGACAGGCTGAACCAAAACAAAATACTTTTTCTTGCTAGGTGTGATCCATTGAACATAGATCCATTTTTTCCATTTTTTGGATTCCTTGGAATTTTGTTTTCCTATTTCTGGTGGTATCAAAATACTGCTATGTCAGGATATCTTATCTGTCTCACCAGGAAAATGGATGTCTCCAAAAAAGATTTTAAGTTCAATTATTTTTTTTTCTCTCCACTCGGACCAACCCGCCTACTCGGCTTCTTATAATTAAAGTAATTTATGCATCTACCCCAATGATACTATTGTTCCATACCATTATGGAAGAAGATCCGGGTAAGATATCCACTTTCTCGGGAATGAAAAAAAATCGATCTACTTTCATTTCGTATTTTGGCCTAAATTCCTTGCCTCCTCGATACTCAATCAAATCCTCTTTTTTGATGATTGAATGCATTTCTAGAGTCCCATAATTAGTAATGCCTGAACTCTTTCTTCTGTATTGAGGATCATCGAAATAAGCAAGAATACTATTTCTACAAAAAATGTAATTGAAGGGGATTTCAATCGAGATACCTGAAGGAGGCATTAGTTCATTCTCACGTTCTTGAATCGATTAAAGTGGAATGATGAATCTATTTCTTCGTCTCTTTGAGAATAAATCATAATTCTGGTAGAGAATGGTCAGATCTATGAGATTACAATGCCCAATACATATAATTCGACTAAGGTCTGAATAATCAGGAATTCTATCTTTTTTTTTACACGAAAAATCTAAAGTAAAGAATTTTTGTCTCGACTGATCGTCCATTCCCGAGAGGTTAGAAGTAGATCTTCTCTTGATAGAATGAGAATGCGCACTTATTTAATCTCGATCCTTGTGGAGCGAAAGTGAAACTAGACTGGATCTGTGCGGCCCTTCTAATAATATCCATAAATGACTTGTTTTTGGTAATAGATGAACATTACCGTATGTAAATTCAGGTGCATGATACACATCGGTGCTCCAGTACATTTCTCCATCTATGTCAGAATAAATATGTTTTTGAACCTTCTCTTTAAAATTCAAAGTGGATGTTCCTACACAAATCTCAACAATCACTTGTTCTGATTCTACATATTGATCATTTTGACCTAAAAGAAAACTTTCAGGTGGAATATTTACATTATGTCGAATATCTTCAATCTCAATAGTTACATACAAGTTTATAGAACATAGAAATGCAGGATGTCCATAGCATGTACGTGTTGGATGAACCAAATCCTCATTGAATTTGATTTTTCCATTCGAATGGGCTTGCACATGTTCTGCAGTACCCCCCATGAATACTCCGCCAGTATGAAAAGTTCTTAATGTTAATTGAGTACCTGATTCTCCAATCGATTGGCCTGTAATAATACCTACAGCTTCTCCTAATTCAACCAAGTCACCATGAGTAGGACTCCCACCATAACATAATCGATAGATCCAAGATGCACTCCTACAAGTAAAAGGAGTTCGAATAGCTATTGGTTGTGCTCGAAAGGTTATGAATTGATTTACAAGTCTAATCCCAATGTCTTAACACATTCAATCCCGTTGTCAAACCTACTACTATTCGTATTGTTCTCAACCTTGCATTTAGCCATGGCTGGTCTTTTCGCCAACTTGATGTCAATAATGCCTTTCTTCAAAGTACTCTATTTGAGGATGTCTTCAACCACAAGGCTTTGTTGATCTAGACCATCCTCATGATGTTTCCAAACTCCATAAGGCCATTTACGGACTGAAATAAATGTCCCGTGCTTGGTATCATGAACTCTAATAGTTCTTTCTCGGTATTGGTTATATTGATTAATTCTCATGCTAACATATCTATTAAAGTAGTGCCCGACGTGCCAATTAGATTAAGCATCTTTTATACTCTTGTATTTGTAAAAAATAATCTTTTTCAAATCATATTAATAAAAGGAAAATTTCTTTATCTTTAATTATTTGTTGTAATTAGGTAAAGTCTCTAGACCAAACATAGCTACGAGGCATGGTCAAACATTTGATGGTGATCATAGAATATACCTCTAAAACTTTAATCTTAAATTAATTCTGAGTCAAAGGATTTTTGAGATGGGACATCGAATAGCCTAATAGATTTGTGCATACAATGTATGCTCTCATGAGGAAGATGTCTCACTCTATAGACATTAGTGTAGTAATGCTAGTGCATATATGTAGGTGCTTGTTAAAGAACAAGTATACTGGATAGGCCCACTGGAATTTCTTAATTGGAAACTTGTTTGTCAAGATAAGAAATTATATATTACGATAGTACACGATTAGTCTTTTGACTTGAGACACCATAGTGGCCTTATATATATCATGTTTTATTTTGATTAATCTTCTGATTGTCTGACAATCACAAAAGGGATACATTTGATGTTGCATTGATATGTATGGAGGTTAATGAGTGGTCAACAAAGGATCCATCACTTATCTGGTAGAACAAGTGAATCTCCTATATTTTCATAGTTCATGACTCAGAAGTCCTTAGTCAAGACAAAATGAATGTAAGACGGGGGTTTTCTAACAATTCGCCACGAGTTATTGAAACTTGAAATAGAATTATAGTTATTATACAATTAGGATTTTGACTAATGATTCATACCCTAGACTCAATCGGGAGATTAGTTGATGGAAAGATCTTACGTGTATGATACTCATAATTGAAATAGGTTCACTCGCTATTTCACCTAAGTCTAGGTAGTCAGGATACACTTGGTAGATATTTCCCATAACTTGTGAGGTTCTTGAAATTAAAGAGTTATTTTCAGGCGGACTAAGTAATTTGATTAATTAATTGACTAATTATTATTATTCATAAGTTGCAAATGTTGCAAGCCTACTTTTAAGTTAGTTGTGAATCTAAAGGGTCACACACAAATTGATATAGAACATTTCTAATTTAGGAATTGATCCAAATGGTTGGATCTATTTAATTAATAGATATTAATTAATTGGGAGTTTAAATTAATTCAAGGAGTTGAATTAATTATTTAATTAAATAATTAAATTATTTAATTGGATCTAAAAATATTAAGGAGCCCAATTGGAGTAAAATAATTATTTGATTGGATTAAATTAATTGTATAGTCCATAAATTAATTTAATTACTAAATTAATTTACTTAATTAAAGAATTAGATTATTTAATTGGGTCTAATTTGATTAGATGGGCTAGATGAAATTAATTAATTTTGGTAAGATAATTAATTAGATTAATTGTGGGATTTATTTTAAAGTTCAAGTCCAATTCAAAGAAGTCTATTATGAAAGGCCCATGAAAGTGATTGAAAAATAATGGAAAGTCAAGAGTTTGGAATTCTTGGGTAATCTTGAATATCTTTAGAAAATATGAAAGATATAAAATTGGAAAAAGTTTGGATGAACCAAAATATCTTCTAACCAATCAAAATGAGACATAAAATACCAAGAGTAGGACTCTTAGAATTTTGAGCTCCCTAAATATGCCTCATGACCAAAAATTGTAAGATGTGGAACCAACCTAATAATTTTCTTCCATATAGAAATTAAGAGAAGAAAATTATTTTCTTCATCCATCATTTTTTCTCCAAAAAATTTATCTTTAAGTGTTAATTCTTTATCACAAGTTGACAATAGGAATTAATATTTTCTATACACACTCCATCAACTAGATTAGAAAAGAAATCAGAATTGCTAGCGGAATTCTAATTTTGTGTTCTTGCTCAAAGTGCGGACTACGTTTGAGAGGAGACATTTGAATTCCTATGAACCAAATTCAGAAAAGGAGCTAGTAATTGATTGCTTCATACCCTACGATAACTGGAGTGCATAGAAAGTTATAAATCAAAACATTAATTATTTTAATATAACCATTGGAATTTGTGAGGTCATTAAAAATCGCATTGAATTCAAGATATTACTATAATTGTTATGGTTTGATATTTTTAAAAATTTTAATTTGCCACTGTACATACCTTAGAATCGCGCGAACCCAACAATGATATTAGAGCCACAGTTTGTGCAATTCCAATTAGATTCGATTTATGCCTATGAATTTAATTGTTAAATTCTGATTGATTTGTTGTAGTTTTGATTGGAATAAAATTATTTTGCAATTTATTTAAGTGTTAAATAGAACATGTATAATTGAATATGATTAGAACAAAAGGAGAAGTCATATATGGCATGGTGTCGGGTACCTGTAAGTGCAGTAGCGCACCCGTCGGATGCCCGTTAGGGAGCAGGTGCTCGTCGAGTGCCAGCGGGGCACCTGTCGGGTGCCATCGGGTGATGGCTGGGAACCCATTGGTACAACTTTATAGTTATAAATCCAAGTGCAGGTTGTACTAAGTAATAAATTTCTCGTGAGTCCGAGGTCGATCCACAGAGAAGTTATTTGAAGAATTCAAGTTTATATTTCTAAAAAAATAGAATTTATACATCAAAATATATGAACAATTAATGTATATTGTAACTAAAAAAAATCAAAGTAATAAAAGTACTAAGAATTAGAGATCCACTCTTGAATTTTGGATAGATAAATAGTTATTTGTTCTTTTTACCTTTATTAATTGTCACAATTGAAATCTATACATAATGAAGGTTCCAATGGAAAGATATTATCAAATAACTCATGCAATAAGGTAATTATTATATTGTCTTACTATTGCAAATTATTTCTTAACACCAACACTTATATATGGGATCAAGCATTTATACATATTTTTGTCAACAACTTGTTTATTTACCTCTTGTATATAACATATTCAAATTTCAGCCCAAAATAAATTTGGGCTTAAGAGATATGACCCAATTAGTTAAGTCAATATTGGGCTGAACTCTTATCCGAATTTTGGTGATCCATTTTGTTCAACCACTTGGACGAATTTTATGTTATAATCAAGACTGAATTGGGCTTAGCTTCCAACATAAAAGTTGTACTTCTATCTCTTAGCTTTCAAATAAAACAAGCTTCAAGTCCATGTGTTGAGTTTAACACTTAGTCATTCAAAAGTCAATATATTTTCACAATAAGCATACTTAAGTGTGTAAGCATACTCAAGTGTGTGTGTGTGGATAGTTAATGTCAACAGTGACGAAACTATGCATGCTTCAAATAAGTGAATTCTCATAAAACCTTACAAAAACCATCACCTAATCTCTAACAGAAAAGTTAAACATCACAAACTCTTCCTTTGATGCAAATCTCCACTACACTGAAGACATCACACAAAATCAAAAGATTTTCAACAAAAGTTGTAATGGGGCCAAAGGGTAATGATGTAGCTAAGAAATAAAAGGATAGGATGTAATAAAGGTTCTAAAAACTTCATGGAATTAGAGACATAGAGTTTATCGATGAAGAATTCTCAAACTCCACAAATTTCAACACTAGGTCTATTGTTCTTGAATTGGACCCCTCTTATTCATCTTGCAAATCTCATTTTTAGTTGCAACTCATAGTACTTGACAATTTTTTTCTTTTCTATTTTTTTTATTATTATTTTTATTTTTATTTTTTTGAAGAGAAACTCTCCCACACTTATCTTCTATTCCAACCTGAATTTCTTTTGTAAGTTCACGCTGTTAATGGAATGTCTCTTAAACTCCATTCATTTTAGAACAAGGGTTGGATAATAGTGTATTTAGACTAGATAAAAAGATATGGTTAAAAAAAATATTTATTTATTGAAAGGCTCAAAGTGGTTTACTAGGGGGATGTTCTCTTAAAACATCACATGGGGAACAAACTGATTTGGCAATGGTGCTAGAAAGCCTAATGCCTTAATCATTTTTCTAGTGGTGCACTATCAGCCATTCCAAAATTAAAAGTTTTAATACTCAACCTCTACATGTTGAAGATCTAAGTGATTATTAGAGCAACGGCATAAGAACTTCCTATTTTGACGTGATTGTCTTCATACTGAATAACATAACTATTTTTGCAAAAAACTTTGAGTATAATTATCACAAAAATATATTAACAAATAACAACATCAAAGTCCAAAACAACATCAATTATCAATCAAACCACATTATTCATGCTTAATTTTAATCATTAAAGTTGGAAGAACCTGTACGACTCAAAAAATTAAAAAAAAATGGCAATTCATAAAGGTTTGTTAAAAACTTCACAACTTACCATGTTATGCAAAAAAATAGGGATGCGCCTTCAGAGTGTTACAATTACCCTTTACTCCACCAACATGTTTCATGATTTCAACGGACCCATCAGAAAACACGCTTGATTTTTTTTAAAAATAAATTACTAGAAAAACACACATTTGAACACATAAGTCATGATATCAACTATCCCTCCCCCTAACCTAATCGAGACATTATCCCCAATGTCAAAAATAGATAGGAAATTAGAGTTTGAAAGATATCACCTAAAGTGTGGCTAAAAAATAAAGTTGAAATAAAAAAAAACACATACTATTAGATGAAACCATTAACAATAAGTATCACAGACTAAGAGTCAAATTCAATTTGCATTTTCGACCATTGTTCCTGTTGGACCAATCCACATTGGTCAAGGCTGGATTAGGTTCTGACACATATGCTAGAAGTTGATCAATGAGCTGATCAAGAATCAGAGTAGAAATGAGGATTCTTCTCGCAGACGGTGAAATAAAATATTTTTTCACAGCATGATCTACAAAAGATAGCAAACCATCATAAAAACTATTAACATTAAGAATACTATAGGATTTTGGTGAATGTTGAGTTGTGCCCAAAAGACAACTTGGAATAATTCCTATACCAAAACCACCAGGTAGAATGATAAATGCATCTACATTGTTTAACATGTTAGGCATTCTGTCCTGAATATGTGACACTTTTAGCTCACTTCTAATGGTCATACTTGTGATATTCTATACTGTTAAAGATTTTGGGATAACTCCCAAAACTTTGACTCCTCTTACATAAGCAGAAATAGCAACACTCCCCATTAACCCCAAGTTGTCTCCCCCATACACTTAATGAATTTTTCTTTCTACTAAAGTTCTACCAAAGTTATTGGCCGCCCCCTATAAACTCACCATTTTTTCTAGATTGGATCCACAAAAAATACAAATGCAATTGAATTTGCGAGTTGAAGAAATTTCAATTTTTTTCTTTTTGAAAATAAGTTGTGCAAAAATAGAGTGAGTACGGTGATATTTATTGAGGTGTGAACAGGGAATGCATTTATTGCATGTCTTTTTCTTTTGTCAAAAAGGTTGAAAATAAGGACACACACAAAATTTAAAAATTACCTACTTACACGTGAATGTACATGTAGTTGTGATTGTGGCTCACATTTTCCTCTGGTTTTACGTCCAGTAATGGCTAAACTCCCTCTATGGGTCAAGGATATGCTTCCCATCTAGTTTTCTTATAAACTCACAAACAGGGTCTTTTAATGTCAGATTTCCAAGACTATAAAGCTCATATTCATTTTGAAAACGATCTCATAGATCAAGAATTGCATATTGTACCAATCCACATGAACGTATCTCAAGAGTAAATATAATGTGATCTAAAGACTCTTTACTCAATCCATTCTTAAAGTTTATCTTTTCAATTTTTAGAGACCATTTCTAAAGAACAATACTTTATGTTGCAAGTCCATCTAACACAATTATGATAAACTTTCATTTTTTTCGCCCTTCATTTTTTTGAATATGTGCTTTTACCAAAATCAGGCATGTATCTAGTAAGCAAATCTGGAAATTCATGTAAAAACTCATTTGCTCTTACCTTTACTTCAATTATCTATCATATGTTCTCTGGGATGCCCTTGTGCATAAGTATCTTCAATCTTTCAATGCTGATTTTATAAATTTTCAAAATTGTATTTTTAGGAAGAAAAGAAAATCTCTTCTTGAGAATTAGAAAAATATCATTCATTTTGAAAAGAACAAGAAAAGAGAATGAGAAAAGCAAAGAAGATTTGTACAAAAATTTTAGTTTTTTGGAAAACTAACAAGTCCGACTTTAATAGCCATAGAGTACCATTATCTACCATTATCCACCATTTAACCGGGAAAAGAGAAAAAAATAAAAGAAAAAAAAACTTTCAAAACAAAATAAGGTCAGAGAAAATGAGTATATACAACACTAATTATAATAAGGATTAGAAAGAAAAAGAATTTTCTTTTATGAAAATTGATTTTCTAAAAATGGTTTAACTCTTTGTCCATTTACTTTGAATATGTTACAATTTCTAGGATTTTTAATTTCAATCGCCCCATAAGGATATATATTTTTTACAACAAAAAGACCATTTCAGGAAACAAATACAATCGAAAATTATAAAGCAAAACCTTTTGACAAACCTCAAATATTTTTCTTAAAATTTTATTATCATGAAAATCTTTGATTCTTACTTTATAAGTTTTAGAATTCTCATATGCGTCCTTTCTCAGTTCTTGAAATTCATTGATTTGCAATTTGTGCAATTTTGAAGCTTCATCAAGGTTGAAGTTAAACATTTGATTGCCCAATAAGCTTTATATTCAAATTCAACAGGTAAATGATAAGATTTTTCATAAACTATCCTATAAGGAGACATGCCTAATGATATTTTGAAAATAGTTCTACATGCCCAAAGTGTAAAAAACCAATTTTTACGGTTTGGGTTAACTGTTTTTTCCAAAATTTATTTTATCTCCCTATTTGCAAGTTCAACCTGTCCATTTGTTTGAGAGTGATAAGGGGCTGCAACTTTATGTATGATTCTATATTTCCTCATTAAAGATCCAAAAACTTTGTTACAAAAATATTTTTCCCCATCACTAATAAAAGATTGAGGAATTCTAAATTGGCTTAAAATACTTTCTTCCAAAAAAATTATCACTATTTTGTGATCATTGTTTTGACAAGGAATTGCCTCGATCTATTTTGAAACATAATCTATGGTAATCAATATGTAAAGAAAACCAAATGATAATGAAAATGGTCCTATAAAATCAATACCCCAATAGTCAAAAATTTCAATCATTTGGATAGGGTGTAGGGGCACCATATTTCGCTTTGAAAAGAACTCTAACTTTTGATAATTTTCACAACTTTTGCAGAAAGTGTAAGTGTCTTGGAAAAGAGTTAGCCAATAAAATTGACATTGTAAGATTTTTGCAGTAGTTTTCTTTGCTGAAAAGTGACCACCACATGCTTTTGAATGAAAAGATTTTATAATATTATCTATCTCATTATCAGGCACACATTTTTGAAAGATTTGATCTGAATAGTATTAGAATAGGTATGGATCATCCCAAGAAAAAAATTTCACCTCAGTCAAAAACTTATTTTTATCTTAAGAGTTCCAATGCAATGGCATCTTTCATATCACAAGAAAATTAACAATATCAACAAACCAAGGTAAAATAGAAACATTAAATAATTGTTCATTAGAGAAAGTGTCATAAATAGGTATGGTTTGAAATAAGTCATCACAAACAAGTCTCGACAAATAATCAGCTACCACATTCTCTACTCCATTCTTATTTCGTATTGTAATAATAAATTCCTAGAGTAAGAGAATCCACTTAATCAGTCTTGGTTTGACATTTTTTTTTGACAAAAGATATTTCAAAACTACATGATCACTAAAAATAAAAACTGGTGAGCCAACAAGATAAAATCAAAATTTGTCCAATCCAAAAACTACAGCAAGTAATTCTTTTTCAGTTGTTGTATAATTCAATTGAGCACTATTTAAAGTTTTATATGTATAGTAAATAACATATATTTTTTTATCTTTTCTTTGTCTCAAGACAGCTCCAACAACATAATCACTAGCATCACACATTATTTCAAAAGGTAAAGTCTAATCTGGAGGCTGCATGATTGGAGCAGATATAAGTATGCTTTTAAGCTTAATAAAAGCATTTTTGCAATTTTTAATCCATTCAAAAATAGTATTTTTTGTTAGAAGATTACACAAAGGTTTAGATATTATACTAATTTTTTTTATAAATATTCTATAAAAACCAGCATGTCCTTAAAATGATGTTACCTCCTTCACAGTCTTTGGTGTTAGCAAATTGGTAATTAACTCAATTTTAGAGTTGTCAACCTCAATACATTTTGATGAAATAATGTATCTAAGAACAATACCAGTTGTTACTATGAAATGACATTTCTCTCAATTGAGCATATAAGATTATTCTCTTCATACCTGATCAAAACCTTTTCTAAATTAGATAGGCAATCATCAAATGAATTACCAAAAATAGAAAAATCATCCATGAAAACTTCAAGAAAATGTTCAACCATGTCACTAAAAATACTAAGCATACATCATTGGAATGTAGTTGGTGCATTACATAATCCAAAAGGCATCATTCGATATGCAAAGTACCAAAAGGACATGTAAAAGTTGTTTTTCTTGATTTTCAAATACAATTGTAATTTGATTATATCCAGAATATCCATGCAAAAAATAATAAAATTCTTGTCTCGCAATTCTTTCTAAAATTTAATTCATGAAAGATAATGAAAAATGATCTTTTCTAGTAATTGAGTTGAGTTTCTTATAGTCATTGCACATTTGCCAATTAATAACAATCCTAGTTGGAATTAATTTATCATTCTCATTCTTGACTACAGTAACTCTAGATTTCTTAGGTACAACTTGAGTAGGACTTACCCATTTGCTATCAGAAATAGGATACATGATTCCATTATATAAAAGTTTAATGACTTCATTTCCCACCACTTCTTTCATATTAAGATTTAGCTTTTGTTGCATTTCTCTAGAAGGTTTAGCATTTTCCTCTAGATAGATGTTGTGTAGAAATGAAAGGATTAATACCTTTAATATCAATAATGGTCCATCCTAAAGCATTCTTATGCAATTTCAGAGTTTCGATCAACTTACCTTCTTGAGATGTATTGAGTTTGGAAGAAATTATTATTGGAAAAGTCTCATTCTCACCCAAGAAATAGTATTTCAAATCAACTGGTAAAGGTTTCAAATCAACCACGGAAATTTTAATACATGATGGAATAGATTTTACTATTGATGATAAAAGTTTTTCAAACCTTGGCTTCCAAAAATATTTTTCTTGTACTGTATTCAAAGATAATATTAGCATGCGCCTTTTCACAAATAATTTCACTTTCAAAACAAGTTTTCAAAGAATCTGAAGAGTTAGTGGTAGTAAAGTATTCATGAACAAGTTTATCAATTGAATCCACTTCATGTACTTTGACATCTTCTGCAGGTTGCATACAAACATTAAACACATTTAGTTCCAAAGTCATATTTTCAAATGATAACTTCAAAATACTATTCTTATAATTGATCAAAGCATTTGAAGTTGCAAGAAAATGATGACCCAAAATGATAGGAATTTGTATATGTGTTTGTGGAATAGGCTTTGTGTCCAAAATAATAAAATCAACTGGAAAGTAAGACTTATCAATTTGTACCAACACATCTACTACTCCCTATTTCATATGATACATGAAATGGTTAGACAACTTGGATCTTTGTACTTGGGTGGAGTGAATTGTTGAATGATTAAACTAACATTTTCAGTTAAAAATACCTTCTTTTGTACATGATGTTTTCTTTTGATTGTACACAAATCTTTCAAAAATTTGGCATAAGGTAGAACTTGCTTGATTGTATCCAACAATGGAATATTAATCCTGATTTATTCAAAAACTTCAAAAATTTCAGCTTTTTAGTTCAATTTCTGAGTTGATTATAATCTTTGAGGAAAGGGTGCTGGAGGTAAATATTTTTCTTTTTCATCATTTTCACACTTACCTTCTTCAAACTTATATTTATCGTTAAGACTATTTTCATTCTTCATTTCTGGAGGTGGATTAGAAACTTTTTCCTTAAGATGAATAGTCTTATCAATAACTTTTCCATTCCAAAGAGTTGTGACTGAATTAGCCTCCTTGATTGAATTTTCACCTAAAGAAGAAACATGATATTGAGTGGAAAGATTAGGTTGAGGTTGAGCAGAAAATTTACCTTTTTCATGAGTACGTAAATAAGTTGTCAGTATTGAAAGTGTGTTTTTGATCTCATTGATGGCTTGTAAAGTATGATTATTAATGTTTATTTGTTCATGCATAAATGCTTGCAAAGTCTCCTGAAGGAATTTTGTATGTGGACTAGATAAGAATGAAAGTTTGGTAGTTTTTGTGAATGTAGCGGTTGGGCACGGTTATCATCTCGCCAATTGAAACTGGGATGATTTCTCCATTATAGATTATAAGTTTCAGAATATAGAGAATGAAAAGGTTTTTTGAATGTGTTCATGAAATTTGCTTGTACTGGAATGTTTGGACATTCATTGGTGGAGTGCTCCAAAAGTTCACAATTACTACAAATTTCTTCTTCTTGCACAGATTTGATTTCCTTTACTTTTTTAAATTCTATGACTTCAACTTTTCTTGTTAAACTAGCAAGCCTAGCATTTAGATCATTTTCTTTGCTAAGGTAATATTTTCCTTTATTACTATTACCAAGATTAGATCTAATAGAACCTTCAGAAGAATTAACACTATGCCATGATTGAGAGTTTTATGTCGAATGATCTAGATATTCTAGCGCTTCATCAGGCTCTTTATCAAGAAACTCACCATTACATATTGTTTCAATAAATTATTTTGTTTCAAGGGTTAAACCTTCATAAACACACCTAATTAAGCACCATTTTTAAAAACCATGATGTGGGCTCAACAAATCTTTAAATCTTTCCCAAATTAAAAGAAAGTTTCATTAGAATTTTGAGAAAAAAATGAATTTATCTTTTCAAAACGATAGTTTTATGAGTTGGAAAGAATTTTTTCAAAAATTCAGCTTACATTTCTTGCCAAGTGCTAATTGACCTAGGTTTTAAAGAATTAAGCCAATTTTTTGCTTTATTTTTTAAAGGAAAATGAAATAATTTGAGTTTAACAATCTCATTTGTGCAAGTTTGATCATCAAAAGTGGTATATATTTCATTAAATTCTTTCAAATGCAAGTAAGAGCTTTCTGAGTCCAAACCATGAAAATTAAGAAGTAAAGGGATCACACCTGGCTTGAATCGAAAGTTATTTGCATTGAGAGGAAAAGTGAAACAAGAAGGAGAAGAATTTTGAGGAGATTGCAAGTAATAACGCATGGTACGCACCCGTTGATTCTTATTTTCATCTTGGACACTTTCATTTTCAGCCATGGTAGAAGTGTGTGGAGATGATTCAAATAAAGTTTCAAAATTATTTCTAACTAAACATCGAGGATTAGGATTACGATACCAAATAACCATATATCCATAAAGAAAATAATAAACTATATTTACAAAGAAAAAATATTAACAAACCTGAACACTTACCTTGCCTTCCCCATCAATGGCGCTAAAAACATGCTACAAGCAAACCCAAGTGTAGGTTGTATTAAGTAATAAATTTATTGTGAGTCCGAAATCGATCCACAGGGAAGTTGCTTGAAGAATTCAGGATTACAATTCTAAAAAAATGGGATTTATGTGAATCAAAATATATGAACAATTAATGTATGTTGTAACTAAAGAAAAATCAAAGTAATAAAAGTACTGAGGATTAGGGATCCACTTTTGAGTTTTTGATAGATAAATGGTTATTTATTCTTTTTACCTCTATGAATTGACACAATTGGAATCCATACATAATGAAAATTCCAATGGAAAGATATTATCAAATAACTCATACAATAAGCTAATTATGATATTGCCTTACTATTGCAAATTATCTCTTAACGCCAACACATATTTATGGGATCAAACATTTATGCACACCTTTGTCAACAACAAATCAAGGTTTCACATTAGCAGTCGACGGGGTAAAACAGTACAATAAGCTAAATGAATTCAAGTATTTGTTGTGCCATTGGAGATACATAAATCAAGAATCATTACAAAACAAGCAAGGTTTAGATCAAAACTCAAAATAATAACACAACACACTTAAATATTTTCTACCCTTATAACCATTCCTCTTTCTCCATCAAGAGTTCACCATTTTTTCTCACCAAAATTAAATTTATAAAGATATAATAAAAGTAGCAAAGACTAAAAATATAAGAGAAACTAGAGAATGCATTTCTATTACTACAAGAAAAATTTACAATACTAGAAAACATACATACTAGAAAACTTAGCCTAAAAAAACCCTCTACCCTCCTCTCCCTACAAGCTTAATACATGGCCAATTTATAGTATTTGGAGTAAGCTAGAGGCCGAACAAATAATGGAGGGGTTAATCAAGTGGTATGCTAGTTGTCAAGAGTTGGTAAATTGTTACACCAAGTTTTCAACTACCGAATTGAATTGCATTTTTAGGTCACATACAACCAGATTTTGAAGATGTATAAAAAGAACCAAAATTGTAGATCTTGCAGTACTGATATATTTTCATATATCATTTGTCAAATTTGGTGTTCGGATGAAGGAGATATGGTCAAATTACCGAATCATGTCCAAAAGTCATCATTTAACAGCAGCAAAAATTTGCAACCTATATTTTTACCATTTTAACACATTTTCTCACCATTTTATCTTCATCAAACTTGTTTATTTACCTCTTTTGTATAACGTATCCAAATTTCAGCCCAAAATAAATTTGAGCTTAAGAGATATGACCCAATTGGTCAAATAAGTCAATACTGCGCTGAATTCTGATCTGAATTTTGGTGATTCATTTTGTACAACCATTTGGACAATTATTCTACTATAATCAAGACTGAATTGGGCTGAACTTTCAACATAAAAGTTGTACTTCTATCTCTTGGATTTCAAATGAAACAAGCTTTAGGTCCATAGGACATTTGATCATAAAGTTATGCTTAAAATACAAAAATTACACAAGTCTAAAAACATGCTTCTTTTGATCTTTTTATATTCATTGATTTCCTAGCACAAAATATTAATAAAATAATAATATTAACAAGAATAAATTAAGAAAAGTATAAAGAATTTGATACAAAATATGTCAAAATATGCACTTATCACCTGTCGTGTTGAATTACAAAATATAATTTTTCAATTTTGTAATTAAAATGTTTAATTTTAAAATTGAAAAAGGGTTTTTCTTGGAAAATCAAGATTTTATCCCAAGTCATGAAATTATAAATGTGATGCATTTATTAGTATGTATGGGATGATCATGGATACATTTGGACCAAAGTGATTGGATTTATTTATTTTTGGGTTTTTGAAATGGGGCTTGCAAGTCTTTTATTCTTTCTTTGTATGTACTTTACATTTTGAATGAGAGTAGAATAGAGTGAAGTTTTTCTTTTTGCTTTTTAGTGGACAAAAAAAAGACCAAGATGAAGAATCAAGAAGACCCGTGAATGTATGGGATATATTCATGTAATAGAAACTAGTTTTTATTTCCATTCTATTATCCTTAGATTGACCTAGATCCATTTTTGGCTCAAATGGATCGCATAGGATTGGCCCATGATCATCCGAATTATGTATATATTAGATGTATGCATTGGGTTTATTTGATTTGATTGTTAATTTATTAAATAAATTAAGATTAAGATTGATGAGGTCTTGGTTAATATAAATACTCTACTTGAACTAAAAATCAAGTAAAGGAATTTTTTAATTTCAATTTCAAGCAAATATGGATAAAATTGAGTATGACCTAATAATCCATACCTGCCATCAAAAATAGTTTACATGACGATGCTACCTTACTTTGTCATTGGCCATGAGTCGTGGAATGATTTTGTAATGAAAAATTATGATCTCTACTAAGCATGGTGATGGCCATGGGGTGGACTCATCTCTACGTTACCCATGAGTCATGGAACGTTTTGATGCTCTATCTACATGAAAGTTTGATAAGTCTTGCTTGACACTTAGTACCATATGGGTTCATGCATGTCAACTACCATCAAAAGTAGTTGACATGATGATGCTACCTTACTTTATCATTGGCCATGAGTCGTGGAATGATATTGTAATGGAAAACTGTGATCTCTACTAAGCATGGTGATGCCCATGGGGTGGACTCGTCTCTACATTAGCCATAAGTTATGGAACCTTTTGATGCTTCATCTACATGGAGGTTTGATGGGTCTTACTTGATACTTAGTACCATATGGGTTCATAAAATGGGGTATATAGGAAAAAGTGAGGTAAAATAGCTTGAGGGTTGTATGGAGGTACAATTGTTAAAGGTTAACTACATTTCAATATGTTTTATGGGCTCATAAAATTAAGGCATACAATATATTAATTGGGCCTCAAGCCCACTAAAAAATAAGATTTCCCGAATTACCATTAGGGGTTATGGAATTTGAATGAAATAATGGGAGATATTTATTACTTAACACCTTGTTATAAATGAATATGATTATGAAAGTACACTAATTTTCTACCTCATTTATATTTGTAGATTATCTATAAATGGCTAAAAATCCACTTGCATCAATTCTGGAAGCTAATAAATTAATTGGTCCCAACTATGTCGATTAGTTGAGAAACTTTTGGATCGTTCTATAATTTAAAAAGAGGAATTACATACTTGATGTGATTCCATCATGGGCCACACCAAAAGACGCTAGTAAGGATGAGATTGTGGATTATCACAAGCTAGTTGATGATGATCTGCAAGCGCGATGCTATATGATGGCATCGATGTCAAATGAGTTGCAAAGGTAACACGAGGTACATGCGCATGGGCATGATATCTATGTTCACTTACAAGAGTTATATGCTGAACATATTAGGCAGGTGTTTGTGAATTATATTGAAAACTGCAAGTGCACGGTGTTAAATTTTAATACAATAGTGAGTTGAGTTGAGTATCCACAAGGATTGTAATCAAGAATTGCAGCAAGTATTATAATTCAAATAGTCTCAATTTTATCTAGAAAGTGATTATTAAACAAAGTAGAATACAAAAATTGCAAAAGATAAGAGTAAGTTCTTAGAAGTAATACAACAAATACCTTATGAGTAAGAAATTCTAGACGAATAACTCACCTAATTATCACCTATGTTCTTTCTTTCAATATATACCAATTCAAGTCAATAACATATGTAAGTTAAGAATTTCTAAGCTCATCAATTTTCTCTCTAGAGTGTCGAATTGATTATGAGTTCTAATGTGAATTTCAATATCTTTATAAATACTCAAAAATAAAATTCTACAAAAGTTCAATGAATTCTTCTTCAAAACTTCAAAGGTTTCATAAGCTTCTGAACTCTATTATTCCTAGGTTATAAAAATTGTATGAATATAACTTCAAGAAGTATATGAGAAAAAATATGAAAATTGTTCACCAATTTATGAAGTGAGAAGAATGGTTGAATCTCTCATTGTCTCCAAAATAGCTCTCTTTCTCTTCCAAGAATAGCTCTCTATCTAGCAGCACCTTTCTATCAAGAATACCTTCTCACATCCAGAATACCTTTGGAAGCTCTTTGGGGTCCTTAAAATCAGATGAGAGATTCCCTAAATAGGGAAAAAAAACCATTTTGCTCCCCTTTTTAACCATGGCAATGTGTAGGCGCTGACTGGACAGTTAGGCGCTGAATATTCTATCTTCAGCGTATGTAGTCTTTTTAAACTAATTTTTCACCATGTTTTAAGCTAAACAGTCTTTTTCTATCCCATAAAAATTGTAGTCATATGTCTTGGCTTTCCATAGACACTTGAATCAACTAAATATGACATCTATGGAGATAGTTATTCCTAAAATATCAAGATGTGTCATAACAGAAACTTTCAGCCCAGTGCTAACTTTTGAACTCATTGTTTTCTCATTGAGATCAACAGAATTGGATTTTGTGGTAAACATAGAAGTTATAGATATATCTCTTGATTTCTAGTGGTGTAAAAATCAATTCAAAATCATATTTTAACAAAGAGTTATGATTGAAATACAAAAACTGCCATCAATAACACCACAATGAAGATTCTTCAACATTTCAACCAAGTTTTTGGTTTCTTTCCATTTTCTTCTCCTTTTGTCATTACCTATAAAATTTGAAACTAAATGCATAAAAATTAACAAAAGCACTTGAAAATAAAACAAATGTTAATCAAAAGGTATATGAATTGTTGATATCAGATCTCGAAAGAGCTTCAGCAGGCGAGATATTAGATCTCGAAAGAGCTTTCAGGACCCATATGATGGAGGGCTCTTCAATCCATGATCATAGATTAAAGATGTTAGGCTTGATTGAAAGGCTCGAGTTACTTGGAGTTGTTATGGATAATAAGCTCTATTTGGATCACATCTTGTAGTCTTTGCCTCCATCGTTTGACACCTTCATTGTCAACTTTAACTTGCATAAAATGGAAATAAGCCTTGTTGAAATAGTTAACATATTGCAAACGGCTAAGTCCACTATGAAAAAGAACAAGTCGATCATGCCTGTTGGATCCTCATCCAACTCAAAAGTTGCAAAGCCCAAGAGAAATAAGGTGAAATGAAAGTGTTTCTCAAAATCCAAAGGCATAAAGCCAACATGTGGCATCTCTAAGAGTTCCAACAAGACTGATGGCAAGTGCCACTACTGCGGCAAACCTGGGCATTAGAAGAGAAACTACAAGGAGTACCTTGCGAGCCTAAAGAGTGCAGGTATTTATTTTGTTGAAGTTAACTTATCAATTAACGATGCTTCTTGGGTATTGGATACCACTTGTGGGTCTTATCTTTGCAATGATTTGCAGGTAATGGTAAGAAGCAAGAAGCTAAGTAGAGGAGAGACAGTCCTACGACTGAGGAATGAAGCAAAGGTTGCTGAATAAGCCATATAAAGTGTCAACTTAGCTTTAGGAAATGGAGAAGTTTTAGTTTTAAACAATTGGCATATTGATGAATGGTTCCATTTTTAAATATTTAGTTCTGATTACCTCTGGCATATTGATGATTGGTTTATATTTTATTAATCTCCATAACTCTTTTTTCCATGTTCGACAAAATAAAATAAAAATAGATGATCATAGTTTTCAACTCTTATGGCATGCTAGATTAGGTCATATCTTTGAGAAAAGAAATTCAGAAGTTGGCACAATTGCTCATTCTTTCGAAAGATTAAGGAATGCTAAAATGTGAGTCATGTCTCAAAGGAAAAATAATCAAATCACCATTTGTTGGACAAGTGGAGCGAGCCAAAAATCTATTAGATTTGATCCATTCAAATGTATATAAGCCACTAAGTGTTAGTGCTCATGGAAACTATCACTACTTTATAACTTTTACCTATGATTATTCTAGGTATGGTTATGTTTACCTTATGAAGTACAAATCTGAAGATTTTGAAAAGTTCAAAGAATTCAGATATGATGTGGAGAAACAAACTCTGCTAAGTATTAAGGCTCTTCGATCAGATCAAGTAGGTGAAGACTGAAGCACAGAGTTTCTTGATTATCTAAAAGAGAATGAGATTCTCGCTCAGTGGATTCCTCTTGCAACTCCCCAACTCAACGGAGTTGTGGAGCGCTAAAATCAAACCTTGTTAGACATAGTTCGATCGATGATGAGTTTCACTAGACTTCTTATTTTCTTCTAGGACTATGCTCTAGAAATAGCGATATATCTATTAAATAGAGTACCATCAAAGTCGGTTCCCAAAACACCATATAAGATGTGGTATAGAAAACCACCCTCTTACAAATACCTTAAGGTATGAGGGTATGCTGCTTACGTAAAGCAGCAAGTGGGAGATAAATTGAATATGAGATCCAATTTATGTAGATTCGTGGGGTATCTAAAGAAATCCATTGGATACTATTTCTGTGACCCCTCGAAATAAAAGGTGATTACTTCAAGGAATGTCACCTTTTTGGAAAAGGAGTTTCCATTAGATAGAAATGGTGAAGTCGTAGAACTTGAAGAAATTCAAGAACCACAGGCCTCCCTACAGACGTAGTAACAAGCCAACCAGCTAAGGTTAGGCCTTTGAACACACAATTTCCTATGGATCCCATAGGATCTTAAAGCCACCTGAAAGGTATGGTTTTTTGTTAAAGAACAACAAGAAGAATCTCCCATTGGATGATGATCCAAGGACTTATGGAGAGGTAATGTCGGACACCGACTCGAGAAGATGGCAAGAAGCCATGCAATCCGAGATGGACTCCATGTACTCCAACAGGGTATGGACCATGTGGACCCACCATAAAGAATAGTTCATATTAGTTGCAAATAGGTCTACAAGAAAAATATTGGAGAAAATGGAGAGGTAAAGACCTACAAAGCACAACTAGTTGCAAAAGGTTACACTCAGAAGCAAAGAATTGATTATGAGGAAATTTTTTTGCAGTAGCGATGCTTAAAGCTATTCGAATACTGGTAGTCATATCAGCATATTATGACTACGAGATATGGCAGATGGATGTAAAGATTGATTTCCTTAACGAATATATTAAGGAAGAAATATATATGAGGCAACTAGAAGGCTTCATATCCAAAAAGAGTGAGCAAAAGGTTTGCAAACTCTAGAGATCCATTTATGGACTCAAGTAGGCTTCCCGAAACTAGAACATCCGATTTGACAAGGTAATCAAATCATTTAATTTCCACAAAAATCCGAATGAACCCTATGTCTATAAGAAGGTTAGTGGGAGCGCATTGACATTTATTGTGGTATATGTTGATAACACCCTACTCATTAGGAATGATGTAGGGATGATGCAGTCAACTAAGACATGGTTGTCTAATCAGTTCTCCATGAAGAATTTGGGAGAAGCATCCTTTATTCTTGAAATAAAGATCTATAGAGATAGGTCAAAAAGGATAATCCGATTATCCCACTCTACGTACATAGACAAAATGCTAAAGAGGTTTAGGATGGAGGAATCCAAGCGATGATTCTTGCCAATGAGTCATGGTGTTTCTCTCTTGAGGGTAATGTCTCCTAAGACTACAGAGGTGAGGGAAATGATGACCCGCATACCTTATGCTTCCACTATATGAAGCATAATATATAGTATGCTATGTACAAGGCCTGATGTTGCATATGCTCTGAGTGTCACCCGTAGATATCAGTCCAATCCAGGTGAAGAATATTGGAAGGCCGTAAAAATAATCCTAAAGTTTTTTAGAATGACTAAGGACATCTTTCTAGTTTATGGCTCTGATAAGTTGGTTTTATACCAATAGTTAATATACTTTTTATTAACATTTGGTTTGTTTTCAAATGTTTTTGTTATTTTTTATATATTTAGTTCGAAATCTTGTAGGTAATGACAAAAGGAGAAGAAAATAGAAAGAAACCAAAAACATGGTTGAAATGTTGAAGAATTTGAATTATGGTGCTACTTATGGTAGTTTTTATATTTCAATCATAACTCTTTGCTCATATATCATTTTGACTTGATTCTTGAACCACTTGAAATAAAAGAGATATATCTATAACATCTATGTTTACCATAAAATCCAATTATATCGATCTCAATGAGAAAAACCAAGTTCAAGAGTGAGTATTGGGCTAAAATTTTCTGCTGACACATCTTCGTATTTTAGGAATACCTATCTCCACAGATATCATATTTAGTTGATTCAAGTACCTATGAAAATCCAATATATATCGCTATAATTATTATGCAGACACCGAAAGCCCGTTCAGCCTAGAAAGTAGTGAAAAATTGATTTAAAGAGGTTGCAGATGCTAAAGGTAGAATGTTTAGCCTAGTTGTCCCTAGCTGTCCAGTCAGCACCTACACATTGCCACACGGATAAAAGGAGCAAAATAGGTTTTTTACCCTCTTTGGGGTATCTCCCATCTAAATTTAAGGACCTTAAAGGCCTCCAAAGTTATTCTTGGACATGGGAAGCTGTTCTGGACAGAAAGAAGTATGCTGGACAAAAGGAGCCATTCATGGAGAGAAAAGAGTCATTTTTTAAGACAAGGAAACCATTCTTGGAGACAAGGAGAGCTTCAACCATTCCTCTCACTTCAAAAATTGGTGAACAATTTTCATATTCTTTCTTGTGTATTTCTTGAAGTTATATGCATACATGATGAACAAAACTTTCTTTTGTGAGGATGATGTAATCTTATTTATCATATATTTTGAATTCCAAACAATATTAGTTCAAGTTATTCATCTTGTTTGTGTTATCTTATTTAGTATTGCATCTTGATTATTTGGTCACTAATTGAGAGTGTTTGATGTATGAGATTCGATACTCGAGAGAGAAGATTATACATGATCATAAAGATAACATAACCTATGAATCATAAAGTGAGAAGCTTATGAAATCTTTGAAGTTTTGAAGAAGAATTCATTGAACTTTTGTAGAGTTTCACTCTTAAGTTTTTATAGAGATATTGAAATTCATATTAAAAAACTCATAATCAATTCAGCACTCGAGAGAGAAAATTGATGAGCTTAGGAATTCTTAACTTACATGCATTGTTGACTTGTATGTTTTGGAAGGAAGAACATATATGATAATTAGGTGAGTCATTCATCTAGAATTTCTTATTCATAAGGTATTTGTTGTATTACTTCTAAGAACTGTAGTCTTATCTTTTGCAATTTTTATCTTATTCTACTTTGTTTACCAATCATCACTTGATTTTTTAGATAAAATTAGGATTATTTGAACTACAATACCTGCTGAAATTTTTTATTACAATCCTTGTGGATACGATAATCAACTCACCGTTGTATTAAAACTTGATACTGCACACTTGTGATTTGTAAAATATTTCACGAACACCCATCAAATCATGAAGAACTAATCATATATTCCTATGTCATCAAGTAAAAATGGAAAGAACCTTCATCCTACAAGTATAAATATGAGTCATCTCTAAGAAGTTAAACACAAATTGAGAAAAAGATGAAGTCGAAGCAAGAAAGGTGTTGGAAAAAGTTCTTTCAACCCAAATCCATCAAATTCAAGGAGATCCACGGTATTCAAGGCATTTGTCGTAGAGCTCATCAAATCATGGTATTTAATTTTAGATTAAGGTGTTATACTCTCAAATTAATATTATCAAATAACAAAAATCAAAATTTGAGGAGATGAAGTCGTTAATTCAACCTTCAAAATTTCAAATTTCAAAAATCCTATTTTTTGAAGAAAAAAATCAGAAGATCAAAAAGAGATTATATCCACATATTTTCATCAAGTTCAATAAATTTCAAATTATAGTATTCCTTGTCATTATTACAGATAATGAAATTTGTGTTACAATCATTTTATTCATGAACAAGTCCAATGTGGTATTCTTTGAGTTGCTCATGTCTCCTCAGCTTACCAAGTTACTTCATGCAATTAATTTTTCTTTCTCAAGACTAAGATTAGACTCTTCTCTCGAAGCTCTATCTTGCGGGACATGATAAGAAAATTGATTTGATTTTGTTTTTGATAGACTTCAATTTAGGCAATCTTTGATAGGTTTCTATTGTGATTCGTATAGTCAACCTTATATATTTATTCTTTATTTTTATCAATGTACAGTTTTAACCTATATATACTCAACATAGTAGATGAGAAAGGTTGTGCCATATTTTTCTTGTCTTTCAATCTCTTTATCAAATTTGTAATTTACTAATCTAATATATGGTAAACCCATTTTAAGGGAGTCTTTTAACTATTTTCAATTAATAATTGCATTAAATGAAAATGAATCCAAGCATGGTTTTGTTAAACAGAGTGAAAAAAATAAAAAATTATGAAATATGGCACCATATCTCCATTCCTGCTTTGGATGGAGAAGGTTTTACTTTTTAAATAAAACGTGAAAGCTGTTCTATTTTTAGAGATTCAGTTTTGATTATCTCCAGCATATTGATGAATAGTTTATATTTTACTACTCCCCATAACTCTTTTTTCCACATTCAATAAAATAAAAGAAAATTAGATAACCATAGTTCTCAACTCTTATAGCATGGTAGATTATGTCACATCTCTGAAAAGAGAATTCACAAGTTGGCCCAATTGCTTGATCTTTTGAAAGAGCAAGGAATGTCAACATATGTCTCAAGGGGAAGATGACCAAATCGCCATTTGTTAGACAAGTGGAGCGACCCAAAGATCTATTGTATTTGATTCATTCGAATATATGCGGGCCACTAAGTGTTGGTGCTCGTGAGAACTATCACTACTTCATAAACATCACCGATGATTTTTCTTGGTATGGTTATGTCACCTTATGAGGTATAAATATGAAGCCTTTGAAAAGTTCAAAGAATTCAGATGCGATGTGGAGAAATAGACTAGTCTAAGTATCAAGGCTCTTCGATCAGATGAGGAGGTAAATACTTAAGTTTAGAATCTTTTTATTAATTTAAAAAAAAAATAAGATTCTCTCTTAGTAGACCCCTCCTACTACTACTTAACTCAACAAAGTTATGGAGCGTAGGAATTGAACCTTGTTAGACATGATTCGATCGATGATAAGTTTCATTGGACTTCCTCTTTTATTATGGAGCTATGCTCTAGAAATAGTGATATATTTATTAAATAGAGTATCATCAAAGTTAGTACCCAAACACCGTATGATATATGATGTGGAAAACCACCCTCTTATAAATACCTTAAGGTATGGGGGTGTACTGCTTACGTGAAGTAGCAAGTGAGAGATAAAATGGATATAAGATCTAGTTTATGCAAGTTTGTGGGGTATCCAAAGGAACTTATTATATACTATTTATATGACTCCTCAGAACAAAAGGTGTTTGTTTTGAGAAATGCCACCTTCTTAGAGGAGAAGTTTCTATTATATAGAAATGGCTAAGTCATGGAACTTGAAGAAATTCAAGAACTACAGAACCTCCCAATAGATGTAATAACAGGCCAACCAGCTGAAATTAGGCCTTTATACGTACAACCTCCTAGGAGATTTGAAATGATCTCAAAGCCATCTAAAAGGTATGGTTTTTTGCTAGAGAACAATAATCATCTAAGGATTTATGAAGAGGCGATGTCTAACATTGACTTGAGAAGTTGGCAAGATTCCATGCAATCCAAGATGGACTCTATATACTCCAACAAGGTACAGAACTTGGTGGACCCACCATAGAGAATAATTTATATTAGTTACAAATGGGTCTACAAGTGGAAGCTTGGAGTAAATGGAAAGGTAGTGACCTACAAAGTACTACTAGTCATGAAAGGTTATACTCAAAAGCAAGAAATTAATAATGAGAAAACTTTTTTATCTGTAGTGATACTTAAATTCATACGGATACTGCTGGCCATATCAACGTATTATGACTATGAGATATGACATATGGATATGAAGATCGTTTTCCCTAATAAAAACATTAAAGAAGAGATCTATATGAGGCAGCCAGAAGGTTTCACATCCAGAAGGAGTGAGCAAAAGGTTTGTAAGCTCTAGAGATCTATTTATGGACTCAAGTAGGCTTCCCAAAGCTAGAACATCCTATATGACAAGGCAATCAAATCGTTTGATTTTCACATAAACCTACATGAACCTTGTGTCTACAAGAAGGTTAGTGGAAGTGTAGTGATAGTTATTATGTTGTATGTTGGTGACATCCTACTCATTGGGAATGATGTAGGGATGCTACAGTCAACTAAGACTTGGTTGTCTAACCAGTTCTCCATGAAGGATTTAGGAAAAGCATCCTTTATTTTAGGAATAAAGATCTATAGAGATAGGTTTAGAAGGATGATCGAACTATCTCAATCCATATATATAGACAAAATACTAAAAAGGTTTAGTATGGAGAAATCCAAGCAAGGATTCTTGTGAATGAGTCATGGCATTTCTCTCTCAAGGGTTATGTCTCCTAAGACTCTTGAGGAGATGGAAATGATGACCTGCATACCTAATGCATCTGCCATTGGAAGCATAATATATGGTATGCTATGCACAAGGCCTGATATTGCATATGCTCTAAGTGTCATGAGTAAATATCAATCCAATCTAGGTGAGGAACACTGGAAGACCATAAAAATGATCCTCAAGTACTTGAGAAAAACTAAGGATATCTTTCGTGTATACAGCTCTAGAGAATTGAAACAAGAAAGCTATTTTGATTCTAGTTTTGAGTCTGATATAGACAACTCAAAGTCCATGTCCGAATATATATTCACCATAAATATGATACAGTCAGCTGAAAGAGTTCCAACCAAGAGACGACCGCAAATTCTACCACTGAGGCTAAATACATTATTGCATGTGATGTAATAAAAAAAGTTGTTTAGATAAAAAAATTCATCCAAGAGTTGGGTGTAGTTACATTCGTTGTTGATCTTGTATTGATATACTGTGATAACAATGGAGCTATTGCGCAAGCAAAAAAACCAAGATCCCATCAAAGATCCAAGCATATTATGGGGCGATACCATCTGATTAGAGAGATTTTTGGTAGAGGCAACGTCATAGTGGATAGAGTCGCTTTGATAGAAAATATAGCAGACTAACTGACCAAACTTCTAGCACAAAAAATATCTTAAGAAGATGGGCCTGAAGTACATAGGCAATTGGCACTAAGGTAAGTGGGAGATTATTAGGGTAGTGCCCGATGCGCCAATTAGATTGGGTGTCTTTTATACTCTTGTATTTGTAAAAATAAATATTTCCAAATTATTTTTAAAAAATAGATAAATTTCTTTATCTTTAATTGCGTATAGTAATTAGATGAAGTCCCTATATCAAACTTAACTACGAGGCATGGTTGCGCATTTTATGATGATCATGTAATATGTCTTTATGGCTTTTATCTTAAATTAGTTCCAAGTCAGGGTTTTTTGTGATAAGATATCGAATAGCTCAATAGACTCACGCATACGATGCATGCTCGCATGAGGATATCTCGCTATATGGAACTTAGTGTAATAACGCTAGTGCATGTATGCAGGTGCTTGTTAGAGAACAAGTACATTAAACAGGCCCACTGGAAATTCTTAATTGGAAGCATTGTTTGCCAAAATAAGAATTTTCATGTTACGATAATACATAATTAGTTCTTGTACTTGAGGCATCATGGTAGCCTTGTGTATGTCGTATTCTATTTTGATGTATCTTTGATTGTCTGACAATCATAAAATGGATACGCTAAATATTGCATTGATATATATAAATGTTAATGAGTAGCCTATTAAGTATCTATCACTTGTCAGGCAGAACAAGAAAATTTCTTGTGTTTTTATAGCTCATAACTCAAAAGTCTTTGGGCAAGGCGGGATGAATATTATAAGGGATTTTTTTTATATCATGAGTCATTGCAACTTAAAATGAAATCATAGTTATTGATTTAATTAGAGTTTTGACTATTAATATATGCTCTAAACTCAATCGGAAGATTAGATGACAGAAGGACTTTACGTGCATGGTATTCGTAATTAAAATAGATTTACTCGCTAATTTACCTAAGATTAGGTACTCACTCGCTAATTTACCTAAGATTAGGTACACATGATACACTTGCTAGGTGTTTGTCATGATTTGTGAGGTTCTTGAAATTAAGGAGTTAATTTCAAGCAAGATAATTAATTGGATTAATTAATTGAAATAATTGTTATTCATAAATTGCAAATATTGCAAGCCCACTGCTAGCTTAGTTGTGAACGTAAAGGGTTATACATAATTTGATATGAAATATTTCTAACTTAGGAATTAATCCAAGGAGTTAAATTCAATTAATTAATGAAGATTAATTAATTGAGGCTTAAATTAATTCAAAGAGTTGAATTAATTATTCAATTAAATAGACCTAGTAAGATTAGAAAGCCTAATTGGAGTGAAATAATTATTTAATTGGATCAAATTAATTGTGTAGATCATAAATTAATTTAATTGTTAAATTACTTTATTCAATTAAATAATTAAATTATTTAATTAAGCCTAATTTGATTAGGTGGACTAGATGAAATTAATTAATTAAATTTGGGTAGTTTAAATAATTAATCAGATTAATTGTGAGATTTATTTTAAGTTCAAGTTTAATACAAAGAGGCCCATCAGAAGAGACCCACAAGGATTGTTGGAAAAAGATGAAAACTCAAGACTTTGATATTCTTGAAAATCTCTACGTATCTTTAAAAGATGCAAGAGATGGAGTTGAAATTTTTTGGGAGATTTGAAATCAACCAAAAGTTTTCCAACAATAAAAAAGAAGGCCGAAAATACCAAGAGTGAGACTCTTGAAATTTTTGACCCCTATTATAAATACTAAAGGGCCGAAAATTTGAGGAGGAATTCTCCTCCAAATTTTTGGCCATTAAGAAGAAAGAAAGAGAAATAAAAGTTTTCCTTATTCCATGTTTTCTTCAACTAAAATTCTATCATTCTTCAAAGTATTAATTCTTTTATCACAAGTGGATACTAAGAATTAATATTTACTAAATTCACTCCATAAACTAGGTTAGTGAATAAATCCTAATTGCTAGTAGAATTTTGATTTCATATTCTTGCTCAAAGTGTGAACTACGTTAGAAGGAAAATGTTTGGATCCTTATGAACCAGATTCAAAAAATGGGCTAGCAATTGACTGTTTCATATCCTACGATAGTCGAAGTGCTCAAAGGTATAAATCAAAACTTTTGTTTTGTTTTGTTTTTACAACTATTAAAATTTACGAGATCGTTAAAATTTTATTAGATCAGGGGTGTTGATGTAATTGTTATGGCATGCTTGTTTTAAATTTTATTTTTTCGCTGCGCATACCTCAAGATCAAGCAAACTCAATAATCAAGTAAAAATGGCAAGAGCCCTCATCCTATAAGTATAAATAAGAGTCATTTTAAGAAGTTAAATACAAGTTGAAAAGAAGAAGAAATTGAAGTAAGGAAGATGTTGGAGGAAGTTCTCTCAACCAAAGTTCATTAAATTCAAGGATATCCAGAGTATTCAAGTCATTCATCGTGGAGCTCATCAAATCATAATGTTTAATTCGAGATTAAGGTGCTACACCCTCAAATTAACGTTATCGAATGACAAATCAAATTTTAAGGAGATCAAGTCATTAATTCTACCTTCAAATTTTCAAATCCCAAAAGTCCTAATTTTTTAAAAGAAAAATCAAAAGATCAAAAAGAGATTATATTCATATATTTCCATCAAGTTCAATAAATTTCAATTTGTACTATTTTTCTTGTATTGTAATTATTTTAAATAATGAAATTTGTGTTACAGTCAATTTCATTCGTGAACAAATCTAAGGTGGTATTATTCGAGTTGCTCATTTCTCCTTTGCTTCCCAAGCCGCTTCACATAGTCAATTTCTCTTTCTCAAGACTAAGATTGGACTCTAATATGGGAACTCCATCTTGTGGGGTATGATAAGAAATTTGATTTGATTTGATTTTAATAGACTTCAATTTAGGCAATCTTTGATAGGCTTCTATTTGTGATTCGTATAGTCAATCTTATATATTTATTCTTTATTTTTATCTGTGTATAATTGAAACCTATATATACTCAACACACTCGATGAGAAAGATTATGCCATATTTTTTCTTTCAATCTCTTTATCAAATTTGTAATTTAGTAATCCAATATAATGTAAACCCACTTTAAGGGAATCTTTTAACTATTTTCAATTAATAATTGCATTAAATGAAAATGAATCCAATCATGGTTTTGTTAAACAAAGTGAGAAAAATAAAAAAATTGCGAAATGTGAAATAATGAAAAGTTGTGGGGGATAGTCGGACATATCTGTACTATTATATATATATATATATATATATATAGCAAACTGGTGTATAACCAAAATTCTCTGCCAATTTTGACTCAATTTTGAATTCTCTGAAATTTGAGTTTGCTTATTACAATAGAAAATTCTCAATGATTGGTATTTTCACTGAAATATTAAATATCACAAAAATTATCATTGACTTGGAAATACGAAATACTTATTGCATGAAAATATGACAAGTTAATCTGTGTGGACATGATTTAATGATGACCTAAAATTAGCAAGTGCCTTGAAAAGAAAAATGAAAAAGAGTTAAGAAAAACTTATAAAAAGAAATGAATTTGTCTGTTACCAAGTTGAAAATTATTTGAATGATTTCTGTACAAGAAGTACGTTTATATATATATATATATATATCGATTTTGTAAATGTAATATTGAGCGGACAAGTATTGGGTGTAATAACATTCTCTAATGCATAAATATTGGGTGTGTAATAACATTATCTAATGTTCCATTTTTTTATAAAATAAATATTTGACATTATTCATTTATCAATACACCATACAAAGAAATGTTAGATGTTGTAGCCTTGTAGGTATTATACCTATATACACCAGTTGTTTAGCGCGTAAGATGTGTCGAAGAAAGGTGGCGCGTGGAACAAAGAGCAGAAAAATGTTGTTCCAAAGAGTATGTGGATTGTTCGGAGCCGCCCTCAGTTTCTACTCAGACAGTCTCTCTACACGTGTTGCTAAATCCACCTTCATGGATTTCGTCCCATTTGCATGGCGATTTCACTTCTCATCAGCCCTCCAATTTGCGCCATGGTTATCGCACTGCCATTTTTTCGGACATTTCTCTCCAAAAAATAGAAAGACCAGAATGACCTCATTTCATTTCTAATAATCAGAACTAGGAGAATGAATAGGAGGAGAAATTGAAAATATAGATTATTACAAAAAATAAGGCAGATTTAATTTATTAAGGATTTTTCCAAAAAAATATTTACTAGACCAATTAAATTATTACCGGATTATTAATTATCCTGCTTCATTTTGTTCGACAAAACTTAACATACTCCCACATTTTTTATACTTTTTTTTAATCTGATTTGGTTATGGTTACTTTTCAAAAAATTATTTACTTAGTAGGGAAATTTCGTATTTTTCATGTTCACTAATCTATAGCAAAAGGTTAAAAATTGTCTAGCCATTTTGGTGATTCATGATTATTACATTAGAAAACAAGACAATATGGGTAAGCCATATGCCTACTATTCTGAGAGTTTTTTAGTTTATGTCGTGTAAAAAGTCACAAGTAAAATAATTCCATCTATAATTCCATCAGTTTTTTCATAGAAGTTGACTTGGGAGGTCCATTAGCCCAAACTCTATATTTATTTTGGAAGGTCATAAAATAAGATTTGATGCGGTAGCAATCATATTTTTCTAAATTTTAATTAAAAATCAAGTGCAATATAATTTATTATATACCACGTAAAAGTCATTAAAAGTGATGTGATTAAACTGATAAAAATCCTTTTCAAATCAATTTCAGAATAAATTTATAAAAATCAGTAAACTTGAGAGCAGTTAAATATACAATTAATTTCGTACATTTAAATTATAAGAATTGATGGTATTTATAGTATAGAGTAAAAGATATTTATAAATATACATATTAGGATCTTAATAAACTTAACTAAATATTATGACTCAATTTATCTGTTGACTTATAAAACCTAAGGACTAACTTATTCGATACTAATTTTATTCTAATCCATTATTTTAGTTGGTCTTTTGAGACCCTTTTTGTATGACCCAACCAAACTTTTATAAAATGAATCTATTTCCCATAAATACCCTATCTTTTCTCATAAAACCATTACACACATAATTAATTCAAAAATAGCAACCATATATGTTAAATTTCACTAAACAATTAACGTTTAACTACCATGACACAAACAACTATTGACAATTAACTTTTAACTGACAATCAATTATCAATTATTACAAAAATAGATAAACATCCATATTTTTAGTAGGATTTGAAAGCTACATCTCATGGTTATGGCTTTGCCACTACTTACCAATTACTGTTTTTAAGGATAATATCGTGAATATATATAATTTTTTTCCTTTTTAAACTCTTATTTAAAACTTCACATCAAGTCCATTAAACTTGTTAAGTAATTAATAGTTATAAGGTTGGTGTAACTAAAATCATCATTTGAAAAATGAAGAATAATTTTTTTTTGCAATTATCTTATTAATTAAAAAAATAAATTAATTAAATAAAATAATATATATTAAAAAATAAACATAAAATTTACTATGTTATTTTGTAGTTGGTCTAATTAAATTAATTACTTTATATTATTCTGTGCAAATAAAATTTTAAATTTTCTAAATTTTAACTTCAATATTGTTTCAACTATAATGAAAAAATAATCAAATTAGAAAATAAATTATATTTTCTTAATTAGATGGAACAAAGTATATATTTTCATAATTTGAAAGGGCAAAATGACACCAACCATATAACTGAGGGAGGGAAACTGAAGTTGACCCTTGATAAAATTGGTATTCAGACCAACAACATAATCAATGAGTAAGGATCTATATGGTTTAGACTATTTTTCTAATTAAATCAGAGAAGTGATCTAATCACCCTTACAAACAATTTATCTGTTTGGTAAAGTTCAGAATAATTGATTAAAAAAAAATTTCACAAAAATCAAAATAAATTGATGAATGGAAAATATATATATTTTTTCTATTATGTCCTTTGTTAAGTGCAAAAATAAGATGGATTTTTGAAAATTTTGATTTTTTTGTAGTTCTGAATTAATTGTAAATCAAAACCTCATCTTATAAATGTATGATCAAACACTACTTTATAAAATTGATTAATTAACAATTACTGTTAATTGCTTTTTATAATTGATATTACAAATAATTAAAATTAAAAAATATTCTGAACAAACAAGCCCTAATATTTTGTTATATTATCGAACTAAAATGGGTGAACAGTGGTCGCAGTTTTAGTCTGCCATATCATTTTCTTTCTGTATTTTCTCTGTTATCTATCACATTCTTTCTCCTCCAATGCTTTCCTCTTTTTTCTCTCACTATTTTCTTTTTCTTTAGACCATTCTAGTTCATTCAGAATTTTTTTTATTATAAATACTATTGCATCTTTTATCTTCTTTCTTCTACCTTGTCTTAACGACTCAATTTTTATTCAAAAAATATTTCTTACCATTTTGCATCTTTATTTATTTAATTTTATTTAATTTTTTGTGTTTTTACACACACATCCAGACTGATCATGCTAATCATAACTTTTTAAAAAAGTGAATATTTGTTTTCGGACAAAAATAACAATTTAAATTTTTAATCAAAAATCGAACCGTCATATTTTTAATTTTAAACAAAAATCACACAATTTATGGCGGTGCAGTGGTGATATGAAAATTTTAAAAAATATATTATAACCACATCGTTCTGTCAATAACAGGTAATTAAACTTATTACTTATTATCATTAATTATTCAATCGACCATTAATTAACTTCAATCAAAATCCAAACCTTAGCCCTATTACTTAATATTAATTATTATTTTTATTTTATTTTATTTTTATAATATAATTTGCACTCAATATTATAATTTTTTATTTTAAAAACTTAGGCCTTCTATTTTTATTTTGAAGGTACTTTATTGTTATTATTCGAATATATTTTCATATTAATTTAAAAATTTAATAATATTTTAAAAATATTGTTTATAATTATTTAATTATTTTTTATTAAAATCATCAAATCGACTTCAATAGTCCTAAATTATACATTTAATTTTATTTAATAAAATTATAATTTAAAATTAATATTTAATAAAATTGTATTTTAACAATTCAATTTAAAATCGTACGTAATCAACCTAGACACATCCAATGTGCTTAACAACTCATACATAATTAAATATAAAGGCCAAAGGGACTAAGGATGGCGTGCTCCTTAAAACAAAAGTCCCAGGCGAGGGCATTTTCTTGCAAAAGAGAAGACCAAAACATAGGGCAAAGAAACAAAGAGAGGGGCAAAATGAGGAATGGATCAAGTTTTCCAGAAAATGGAAAGAGCCAGAGTTTTTGATGCTTCGCCAGGATACACAATACCACTTACGGCGCCCGCCCCCTTTTCCCAAAACCACTGCAACATAACTCCCCTCGTTCTCTCTCTCTCTTTCTTATACTATACTACCCCATAAAACAAACCTCATTTTTCCTTACACCAGAAATCCTCCTTCCCCAATTTCTTCCTTCTCTTTTTGTAGACTAGACTCTAGAGTAGAGTAGAGTAGAGTAGAGGGATGCGTATGAGCTGCAATGGTTGCCGGGTCCTCAGAAAAGGCTGCAGCGATAAATGCAGCATAAGACCCTGCCTTGATTGGATCAAGTCCCCTCCGTCCCAGTCCAACGCCACCCTCTTCCTAGCCAAGTTTTACGGCCGCGCAGGCCTCCTCAATCTCCTCAATGCCGCCCCACCTCACCTCCGCCCCGGTAATTTTTCTTCTTTTTAATCATTCACGCTTGTCTGCACTAAACTCAAGTTTTTGATGCGAAAAGAAAGAAAGCAAAATATACATATATAAAAAATCATTAAGGAAAGAATCTTTATTGAATCTCTTCTCTCGTTCCTTTTTTATTTAGGAAAATGGTTTTTTTTTTTTTTCTGATTATATGATGTTTTTATTTTTAATTTTTTTTCTTTCTATTTTTTTCTGGAATCCAAAAAACTGTATTTATTTTCCTTGCCAAATTCGTTCTAGCAAACAGGGTAGGGTGTTATATGCTTTCTTTCAGTTAATGATATTGTTTGATTGTTAATTCTATTGTTTAATAAAAAAATTCGCCTTAATATTGCAGCTGTCTTTAGATCTTTATTGTACGACGCCTGTGGACGGATCGTCAACCCGATATACGGCTCCACCGGTTTACTATGGTCTGGGAACTGGCATCTCTGTCAAGCCGCCGTTGAAGCCGTGCTCGCCGGCACGCCCATCACCAAGGTGGCCGTCGACTCTGCTCCGCCGCTTGTGGCTTATGACATCCGCCACGTGTCTAAGGATGAGAACTCGACGCCGCGCCGCCTGCATAAGGTCCGGGCTGGGGGTCGGTTCAAGAAAGCCGCAACCAAGCCTAAGCCGAGGGCTGAGTCGCCCGATGTTGACAGCGCTGCACGGGTCATGTGGAGCTGGTGTCACAAAGAGGAGGAGTTTGTTATTGGCTCCCCTAGCCGTGACTTGGAATTGAGCCGTCACTTAGAGCGGCCGAGCCCGCGTGCTGAGAGTGGTGAGGCTGACAGCGCGTCTGTGGAGACTGTGGAAGCGACGCTGGCTAATCCTGGTGAGTTGGGAGCCGGTGGGAGTGAGTCTGTAGAGTTGGAGCTTACTCTGGGATTGGAGCCGGTGGCTAAACCGAAAAAGCCGGAGCCATTCCTAAAGGGTGGCGAAGAGATCGACGGCACTGGAGAGGCCACGTGTTAGATTGAACTTGGGTTGGATCGTCGTGACGTGTTAGGACGATAGCAGCTTAGATAAACCAGTTTTGGGACGCCTCTGTTGGGACATGAGATTTTACTGTTTCACTTTTTTTTTTTTTTAAGTTAATATTCCTTAGATTTTGGTTTATAAATCAGTTTTCTTTTGTTCGAAGATGTAAAATATTGGCATCTCTTAACTGTGATATACAGAGATAAAATAACAATCTAGTGATCCAAGTTACATGTGTACACTTCATTTGGGCCAAATAATTGCTCCATTTGCTACTGGAAAGAATGAAACTCTCCAATCTTTTGATAAATTGTTATATTGATTTTTTTGATAGCATTACTAAATTTTGATGATTAGTCAAATTTATCAGGCCAATTGTTCAAAAGGAGCTATTAAATTTTGACGACAGATTTAAGCTCAACATCGACTCTATAAGATGGAGCTAATCTCAATAAAATTAATAATATGGGCTGAGTTCAGGAAGCTAGGTTTTACGGGCTCAAGTTCAATCTTCATTTTATTGTCAATTTATAATATTAAACGAGCTCATTGAGCCGAGAAACTAGGGTATGACTTCTTTATCTAAGGTGTTGTAAATGCTATATTAAGTGTATATATACTTGATATAGATTTACTATCAAGTGTTTTATTTTTTTTACAAAATGGGATACTTGACTTTCATCTAAATACAAAATGTATTATACACGGTGTAGTATGAATATTACCATTATCTAATACCATATTGTTACACTAAACTTTTTGCTGCATTCACGTGGTTTCGGGTATGTGCAGTGAAAAATTAAAAATTTAAAAATAACATATTATAATAATTATAGTAATATTTTGAATTTGATGCGATTTTTAACGATATCGTAATTTTCAATAATGTAATAATTTAAATTTAAAACAATTTCGATTTATACCTTTCAATACACTCCGATTATCGTAGGGATTGAAACAATCAATTGTTAGCCCCTTTTTGGATTCTGGTTTACAAAAATCCAAATGTCTTCCCTCTAAAGTAATCTACACTTTAAGTTATCAATTCTGATTGCTTTACTAACCTAATTTGTGAAGTAAATATAGTGAATATTAATTTTTGTTATCAACTTGTGATAAAAGAATTAATACTTAAACAAAAGATGAAATTTTGGTGGAACAAAGGATTGAAGAGAAAAATAATTTTTCCTTTAGTATTCTTGCTATGGCCGAAAATTTGAAGGCTATAATTAGCCTCAAATTTTCAGCCCTTATGTTTTAAATAGGGGGTTCAAAATTTCAAGAGTTCAACTAATGGTATTGTTGATCTCCTTTTAATTGGTTGGAAGATATTTGGTTGTTCCAAAATTCTCCAACTTTATTCTTCATATTTTTCAAAAATATTTAGAGTCTTCTAATAATTTTAAACTCTTGAGTTTCCATCATTTTTCAATAATCTTTATGGGTCTCTTCTAACGGGCTTCTTTGAATTGAACTTAGACTTAAAATACATCCCAAAGTTAATCCAATTAATTATTTTAACTCAAATTTAATTAATTAATTCTATCTAGCTCACATAATCAAATTATGGCCAATTAAATAATTTAATTATTTAATTGAGTAAATTAATTTAATAATTAAATTAATTTATAGTTTATATAATTAATTTGATCCATTCAAATAATTATTTCACTCCAATTGGGCTCCCTAATCTTATGAGGTTCAATTAAATAATCTAATTATTTAATTAAATAATTAATTCAACTCATTGAATTAATTTAAACTCCACTAAATTAATCTCCATTAATTAATTAGATACAACACCTTGGATCAATTCTTAAGTTAGAAATATTTTATCTCAAATTGTGTGTAACCCTTTAGGTTCACAATTAAGTTGGGAGTGAACTTGTAACATTTGCAACTTATGAATAATAATTATTTTGATTAATTAATCCAATTAATTAATCTGTTTGAAATTAACTTCTTAATTTTAAGAATCTCACAAGTAATGGAAAAGACCTAACAAGTGTATTATGACTATCTAAACTTAGGTGAAATAGTGAGCAAATTTATTTCAATTACTAGTATCATATTCGTAAGATTCTTCCATCAACTAATCGCCTCATTGAGTCTAGGGTATGAATTAATAGTTAAAACCCTAATTATTCAACAAGTATTATTCTATTTCAAGTTTGAATTACTCATGATAAATCATTAGAAAACCCTTGTCTAATACTCATCCCACCTTAACTAAGAACTTTTGAGTCATGAACTATGAAAATATAGGAGATTCACTTATTCTACCAGACAAGTGACGGATCCTTTGTTAGCCACTCATCAACCTCCATATATATCAATGCAGCATCAAATGTATCCTCTTTGTGATTATTAGTCAATTAGAAGACACATCAAAAATAGAATACGATATGCACAAGGCTACCATGACATCTCAAGTCTAAGGACTAATCGTATATATTGTAACATGAAAATTCTTATTTCAACAAATAACATTTCCAATTAAGAATTTCTAGTGGGCCTGTTCAGTGTATTTGTTCTCTAACAAGCACCCGCATACATGCACTAACGTCACTACGCCAATGTCCATGGAGTGAGACATCCTCCTTATATGAGCATGCATCGTATGCACGAGTCTAATCGGCTATTCGATGTCCCATCTCAAAAAATCCTCGACTCGAAACTAATTTAAGACTAAAACTATAGAAGCATATTCTATGATCACCATTAAATAAGTGACCATGCCCTGTAACTAAGTTTGGTCTAGAGACTTTATCTAATTACTATATACAATTAAAGATAAAGAAATTTGCCTTTTTTAAAAATATAATTTAAAAAGATTATTTTTACTGTTAGAGTAGTGCTCGACAAGCTAATTGATCTGGCCGTTCTTATACTCTTATGAATCATTCTTATTCATATTAATATCATTTAAATAGCAATCTTCATATTAAATTCATTATAAGAATTAGATAAAATTCTTAGATCACACATAGCTATGGCGTGTGTCCATGCATATGATGGCGATCGTAAAATTTACCTTTAAGGCAGTGGTCTTAAAATGATTCAAGTCAAGGATCAATGAGATGAGACATCATTGATACATTGACACTTAAACATATAATCCAGGCTCGAAATGAGAATACCTCGTTCCATGGACATTAGTGTGGAGACACTAGTACATGTATGTGGGTGCTTGTTGGGGAATAAGTACACTAAACTACCTTGTTTGAAAATTTCATTGAAAATATTCTATTGTCGAATGAGAATTTACTCGTTACGATAGTGCAAGAATTAGTCCTTAGAGGCACCATAGTAACCTTGTGTATGATATATTTCATTTTGATGTATTTTCTGATTGAATTACAATCACAAGGGGTTTACGTTAAGTGTAGTATATTCATGTCTGGAGGTTAATAAGTGGTCAATAAAGAATTCATTACCTATCTAGATAAATATATGAATCTCCTATGTATTCCATTGTACTTGATTCTAAAATTCTTGACCAAGGTTGGATGAAAATTAGATATGGAATTTTTTAATTGTTCATCATCGAGTCAAACTATTAGCAATGGAAACATAGTTATTGAGCTAATAGGGTTTCGACTGATAATCTATGTCTTAGGCTCAATTGAGAGGTTAGATGATAGAAAGACTGTACTTGCAAGATATTCGTAATTGAAATAGGTTCGCATCTTCATCTAAGGCTAGGGGTCATGATGTACTGTTAGTTGTTTCTCATGACTTGTGGGATCTTGGAATTAATGGGTTAATTCTAAGAAGATTAACTAATTAAATGTTCAACTAAGTCACAAGAGTTGTGAGCCCATAGCTAGTTTAGAGTGAATCTAAGGGGTTACACATAAATCAGACAAGTCCATTTCTTGCCTAAGAAGGGTTGAATGAATTTAGTTAATGTGATTAATTAAATGGGGCCTAATTAATTCAAGTGATTAAAATAATTTAATTAATTAATTAGATTAAATAATTGACCTAATTGGATCAAGTAGCCTATATTGGAATAAATAATTAAATGATCGGATTAATTAATTATATTGGGCCTATTTAATTCATGAGATGAATTAATTTAGTTGATTGGATCAATTAATTGGATTTAACAAATTAATTAGGTCTAGGTTCATCCGGTGTGGGCTTGTAAGAAGCCCATGAGGAATTAAATAGAGATTTAACTCCTAAATTAAGTTAAGGTTGAAGTCTTTTACTTGCTTTAGAAGACTTACCTTATAGGGATGAAGTATCATTATATGATAAAGAGACTTATCATGTGTAAATACTAGGTGTGAGTACAAAGAGAGTTAAATAAGGAATAAATATTCTTATATGACTTACCATGTATGAACAATAGGTGTGAGCACAAAAAAATAAGGAAAGGATTTCATAAAGGTGGAATTTAGAGGGGATTTTTATATCCTCTTAGGCCGAAAATTAGGATATTTTTTCCCCATCTTATTGGACATTTTTTTGTAGCGTTGTTGGCTGCAAAATTCGTGCTCCAATCCTCCCTCTTGATGAAGAAAATTATTTCTTCATGCAAGCAAAAAATATAGCTTATTTCCTTCTCCAAAAACCGCCACTTTCTCCCCGACTCAATATTATTTTGATTCTTAGTTTTATATGTTGAATATGGAATCAAAACAAAAACTTAAAATACTTGTTGTTCTTGTTCCAAACCATGAAAATCTATTCATAGGTTAGAATTATCGAGTGGAGATCCTACTAGTATAGAAATGACTTTGAGTCGGCATTTAAGGTGTTGATACACTTAAAGGGGTTACACTTGGGATTCTAAGTGAATCTTTCTATGACGTGGGGTTTGGATCGAACTTGGGAATTATTCATGGAGAGAATGATTTATATCGTTTCACTTATTTTCTTCAACTGGAAGCGAATTAGGTAAAGGTTTCTAAAACCTCCTTACACTAGGTATCAAAAAACGCACAACTGAATAATCGCGAAAGGGTTCTGAGATTTATTTTTAATTACATGTGATGTAATGTTTGTTTTATTTATGAAAATTTTTAAATTTCACTGCATATACATTTTTCGGGATCGTGCGAACCTAACAGTGGTACTAGAGCCAATATTCATGTGTTTCTGATACTTTTCAATTACATTTATTTAATATATGTGAATAATTAAAGATTTATATGTCTGGTTGATTTGAATCAATGGATTTCTTTATTTTAGATTAATTTTATTAGTCGTTTTAAATGTTAAATGTTTTAAGAAGCGAGACAAATTAAGAAATTGGATTTCTTGATTCAAGAATTTCAAGATTTTTGAAATCTTAAATTTTTCAAAACGTAGCAAGAAATAACAAAATCAAAAATATTGATTTCATGATCAAGAAAATTAGTTTTTTGATCAAGTTTTTAAAATTTCTTGATGAGATAAAAAATCAAGAATTCTCGATGAGATCAAGAAACTAAAAAATCAAGATTTTGTGAAACCTTTGAATTTTTAGACCAAAAAAAATGGGGCTGCCAATCACCTGACATGTGACGCAGGGTGGGCAGTCAGCTAACCGGCAACGGGTCAGTAGTTGGCACCCGACGTGCGGGCGCCTAGCCACCTAACGTGTGAGTGGGTACTAGGGCACATGACGGGTGCCTTAGGTAGCCCGTTGTGTGCATAACATGCCACCCGACGGGCAATAGCCTTGGGTTGTTGTCCCAACCCATCTCGTTACATAATTATTACATGAAGTTTATGGTTTTTATAATTAAATATTAATTTTAATTTTTAAAAATTTATTTTTCTTGAAAAACCATTGATCCCAAATTTGAAAAAAATCGCACATGACGTAATCGATAAATTTATATGCTTTCATTATCATGTGATAATTTATGTTAAGCATACTAGTTGGATGATCATGGAGTCTAGGCCAATGTGATAGGTTTAATTTTATGCACTGACTGATTATTTTTTTGGGTTTTAATTAAAATGAGGTCAGCAATTCTCACATTTATCTATTTTATTCATGATGTACTTCTATCTCTCTACTATGTGCCTCCCCTTGGAATTGTTTCAAGGTTTCTTGTAGTTTTAGCAAATGTAATGAGAGTAGAATTAGATTATCCTTGATCTAATTAAATAGAAATTTAACTCCTAATTAAGTTAAGGTTGAAGTCTTTTACTTGCTTTGAAAGACTTACATTATAGGACAAAGTATCCTTATATGATAAGGAGACTTATCTTGTGTAAGCACTAGGTATGAACACAAGGAGAGTTAAATAAGGAATAAGTATTCTTGTATGACAAGAAGACTTACCATGTGTGAACACAAGAAAGTTGGATAAGGAAAGGATTTTATAAAGATGGAATTTGGAGGGGATATTTATATTCTGAAAGGATTTCATAAAGATGGAATTTGGAGGGGATATTTATATTCTCTTAGGAAAAAAATAAGGATATTTTCCCCCACCTTCTTGGACATTTTTTGTAGCATTTTTGGTTGAAAAATTCGTGCTTCATCCCTCCCTCTTGATGAAGAAAATTGTTCTTAATGCAAGCAAAAAATAAAATAAAAAAATGGCTTCTTTCCTTCTCCAAAAACTGCCACCTTCTTCCCTACTCTATATTGTTTTGATTCTTAGTTTCATATGTTGAATATAGAATCAAAACAAACACCTAAAACACTTGGAGTTTTTGTTCTAAACCATGAAAACCTATTCTTAGGTTTAAATTATCGATAACATAGTTCGACTTTGAGTGGGCATCTGAGGTGTGGATCCATTTAGAGGGGTTACACTTGGGACTCTAAGTGAATCTTTCCATGACGAGAGGTTTGGATCAAAATTGAAAATTATTCATGGAGATAACGATTTGGATAATTGCACTCATTGTCTTCAACTGTAAATGAATCAGGTAAACGTTTTTGAAACCTCCTTACACTGGGTATAAAAAAATCCACAATTGAGTAATCTCAAAAGGGTTGCAGAATTTATTTTTAATTACATGTGATGTAATGTTTGTTTTGATTTTGAAAAAAATTAAATTTTATTGTGTATACATTTTTCAGGATCGTACGAATCCAACATTTACAAATACAAGAGTATAAAAAAGTCTCAATCTAATTGTTACACCGAACACTACTCTAATACTTTTGGGGTAAAATGTATTTAATTATCTCAAGGTTTATTTAGAACTACAAAATTTCTTTACTGTTGCTAACTTATATAATTTGATGTAGATTATTGTAATAATTTATAACAAATGGTTTTTATTACTTGTTATTATTTTTTTCCTTGGCCCGTAAGTAGAAATCATTCTACTTAATTTTGGGTAATTGTTCTTTCTGATTTTGGATTGTTGAAACCATAATTTCCCAATTAGTTTTCTTGTCAATGATTTTCATGAGCTTCTTTGACTTTTTACAAGTAAGTGCTTTGACGGCTTACCATGAGTCAGGCTTCTTACATGCAGATATTTCAATATATCATTATGAATGTGTTAGACACTTCTTAAAGGTAGCTCTCTTGATTAGCATTTATTATGCTTAGGTAAGATTATCTTGCTTCATGTCAATTTAGTAACTTTCAGTGGTAGAGAATCTGATCAAGTTTAAACTTCTCTATTGGCTGCCAAGGGGTATCTGATAAAGTGTTAAACTTGAGTGCTCTTGGCACTTATGGTGTTGCTTGGTGAGAGATGCTGGAATAGAGAAGCTTAGCTTTGGTGGACTTTCTTGAGCGTCCCTAGGGCACGTGCTCCTGAGTGCGTAGGAGCATGAGAGTGCAAGAGAGGCTGGGCGTAAGGGTGAGGGTGAGGGTGAGGGTGAGGGTGCGGGCTCCTCAGGGAGTGGGGACACAATCATGAGAGAATAAAGGTGAGGGTGAGAGAGCGAGAGCTTTTCAAGATATAGGGGAGCAAGCTCCCTGTGACTGCAAGGGCACGAGATCTTGAGGCCACAAGAGAGCGAGCTCCTTGAAGTCGCATAGGTGTGAGCTCCAGAAGTGTGGAGCCGATAGGATATCTCAAATGTAAGAGTCACTATGGCCCCTCAATTATGCGAGAGCTCTTGAGGCCATAAGGATGTGAGCTCCTTGAGACACGAGGGAGCGAGCTCGTAGGTTCGTGAGGGGACGAGCTCTTGACTCTATAAAGGTTTTTCTAGGCATAGTAGGTTATTACTTTTATCTCGCCCATACTGAGGCATCCTCTATCAATGCTGGGGGTCCTTTTAGGTGATCATCTCGATGCTAAAAACTTTCATAGGTTGATCTACTCCACCTCTCTTATGATGGTTGATGGAGAATTGGTACAGGAATTTATGAGTTGACTATTTAAGGCTGGTGATATTTCCAGTTGGTTGAACCAAGTCAACACCTGCTTGGATAAGGTAGTGCGAGTGATCTTGTAGTAGGTAGCATAACTTAAATCGTACAAGTTCACCTTAGCATAAAACTTGTTGAGATGCTCTAGGGGTCACCAGTTCCATCGAACTTGGTGAGACTAGCTATCTTGACTCCAGCCGATAGGGACTCAATCAAGATAGCAGGGAAGAATGAACTTCGCTTAGGTGGTGTTGGAGCGAGCGAGAGGTAATTATCTACTTGCATGTATGACCCGTCCTGGAGGGTAGGTGGCGCAATATGTGTTGCTTTAATCTCCCTCATCGCTTCATGTTGCCCTTTTGGGGGAAGCTTGGTTACTAGTATTCTCATGGGTGCTACTCTTTTTGTGCTGGTAAATAGTGTAGTGCCTTGTCGCTTCGCACATTTGCTTAGCCCTCTCGGGATCCAACGCCGGCTCTTAGCCTCTGCGATGTGACTGAGGAGGCTCTTCTCTATGCCAGCTAGCTGCAAATTAGGCGACTGAGCCACTGCATGGGTAGATGCTTCCTTGATCATAAGTCTCAGTACCTCTTAGGTTATATGTAGCATAGCTGTTGTACTGGCTTACCCTGACGAGATGGAGGTGAGTCTTTTGAATTGACTGGAGGTAGACACTGTTCGCCTCCATTACCACATGCACCCCTAGTAGGGGGATCGCCTCCAATGCCATAAACGCCCTAATAAGAGAGTTGCTTCTATTAGTGCGAGTGTCCTGAGTAGAGGGTTGCCTTGGGCTCTGGCTTCTCTAGATGTTGTGGAGCTAGACTTCATCGACATCTCAGTATCGACATAGCTTTTCCCCAAATATCACCAAAATAATGCGATTATGGTAAGGTGGTCATACCTTGGACCTCCTCAAACATGAATAGACGTCTTCTCACGATCTTCCTCATTTCCAGGATGTGAGAGTTAGATGGGGTCCTACCTGCGACACGAATAAATGGCTAAAGATCCTCGATGTTAGTTCAGAGATATTCTTTTGATGCTGAAGTCAGTGATAGAGCTTGAGATAAAGAGTTAACGGCATAATGTAAAAATTTTATCTCTAAATAGTAGAGGGGATATTTATGCCTATAAGATATGAGAGTATAATCCTATGTAATATGGTGCATAAACTATCTAGGCTTCATGAACTTGTGGACATGGGCCTTGTGGCCTCCATAAGGTTTAGCTTAAGTATTATAGCTTATTTTCTATGTTAACCCTTTGACTTAGGCTATTGGGTATTGGAAAGATTTTGGTCCTTGATCCACGTTAACCCTTTAGACTTGGCTTATTGCGCCTTTAATGGATCATGGTCCATCGCAAGCCCCACACTCAGGTAAGCTGCACATTGGGAGAGTTAGTCGAGAGTAGGTAGTGTTGGAGTATTTCACCTCTCGGGATGAGTTGCTTTAGAAAATATTCCTCATTATTTTAAGGTTAACCCATCTTGAAAATTATGCACAGTTGGGATGTGTCCTATGTCGAGTATCCAGCTTGGCATGTGTCATCGGGCTGCGGTCACACTTGATTTAGATTGTTGAGATTTTTTCACTTGAGCTCTTGGCTTGATTTTCAATCACTTTATTTTGGTTGATGGTTTCGTTTCTACAATCTATCTTGGAGGGAGTTTGCCTGGGGTGATTAAGGTGATTCTCATCTCACCTTATTTTGGCTTTATGTTGGGTCGAGGATATTGGGTTCACAAACTTGCGGGACTACACACATTGGAAATTTAAACTTTAAAGTTTGTATAATTAATTTACGACATGTAATTCCCGATTCGATACGATTAATCAATTCAAACTCAAATATTTTGTTTAATTAAATATAAACATTTTTGCAATTATAACTGAATTGAGAACTTCGATTGATGAATTTAACTTGAATGATTCAATCTTCGCTAAATCAGAAATGGTTCGCCCTAGAAATCGAAGTATTTTCCTTATAACGGTATCTATATAACGAGCAAGACCATAATTCAATATATTTTCTAGAAGATATTAAAATTTTATTTTAATCTAGAATTTTTTAGAGTGAGGATTAATTCCAATATCAACTAGGTGATAGGAGAATTAATTCAAATATAAAAAAGTTAGGAACTAATTGATAGAATAAGAACTTCAGAGAAAAACAAGTAAAGGGGCGTGCATTTGCTTACACAATGGGGCTGAATTTTGTTACTTCACAAACAACAGTTTTCTGCCCTTATATAGGTATAAATATACACCTTTAATTCTTGACCTAATCCCATTAGGAATCCAAAACCCTTTCCTTATTTATAACAATCTTGTTTCTATCTAAAACTTGTCTATGATTACTTCTTATTAAGAATCAAAGTCTTAATTAACTTCCATCTAAGGCATGGAGTCTTTAGTTCTTAATTAAAAACTACCTATGTGCCTCTCTTATGAGCCTATTAATATTGGGCTTTCATATTAAATAATCTCTATAATTAATCATGTCCAATTAAATTGATTCTATTGGACCACTTTACTAAAGAGACCCTATATAAATCATTCCAATATTGATATTAATTAAATTAATTTAACTCTTTAAATTAATTCAAGGTCAATTAATTAATTGATCCAATCAATTAACTAATTACTCCCAAAGAGCCCCTAATATTTGTTAGGTCCAAATAAATAATTTTATTATTTAATTGAATGAATTAATTTTAAATTTTAAATTAATTATAGCTCCAAGTCAATTAATCTTTGTTAATTAACTTGATCCCATTCCTTGGATAATATTCTAGGCAGAAGTGATCCATCTCATTGTGTGTATAACCATTAGGTTCATAACTAAGCTAGTAGTGGACTTATAACTATTGCAATTTAGTGAATATGTAAAATATATTTTGATTAATTAATCTCCATTAATTAATCAATCTTGAAATTAACTCCTTAATTCTAAAAGCCTCACAAATCAAGTAAAGCACTTAATAGGGTATCTTGACTACCTAGTTTTAGGTGAATTAACAAGACAACCTATTTCGATTACGAGTACCTTGCAAGTTGGATCTTTTCATCAACTAACCCCCGATTAAGTCTATGGAATTATTAGTCAAAATTCTATTTGACTTATTAACTAAGATTTCATTTCTAGTCTTATTGACTCCTCATAAATCATTAAAAAGCCTTCATCTAATATTCATCCTAGTTCAGAGACATCTGAGTCAAGGGCTATGAAATGTATAGGAGATTTACCTATTATGCCAGATAGGTGACGGATCCTTAATCTCCATACAATCCTATTTGACTTAATAAATAAGATTTCATTTCCATTCTCATTAACTCCTAATAAATCATTAGAAAACCTTCGTTTAATATTCATTCTAGTCCAGAGACTTTTGAGTCAAGGGCTATGGAGTGCATGGGAGATTCACCTATTCTGTCAGATAGGTGATAGATTCTTAATCTCCATACACAAATCTCATATACCTAACATAAATCCCTTGTGATTGTCATGCAATTGAAAAATATATCAAAGCATATGATATTGTGTACAAGGTTATCATGGTGTCTCAAGTTCAAGGACTAATTCATACACTATCTATTCGAAAATTCTCATTTGAAGAATAACGTTTTCAATGTGAATCTTCTACGGGCCTATTCGGTGTACTCATTCCCCAACGAGCACCTACACATGTGCATTAGCATTCCTATACCAATGTTTATGGAGTGAGACATTTTTTTTTCGAGCATGCATTATGTGTGCGAGTCTTTACAAGTTGTCAATGTCTCATCTCAATAAACATACGATTCAAAATTAGTTTAACACTAAAGCCATAGAGGCATATTCCATGATCGCCATCAAATGTGTGACCATATTCCGTATCTTAGTATGGTGTAGGGACTTTATCTAATTAACTAATCACCATAAAAGATAAATAAAATACCAATTTATTAATATATTTTGAATAAGACTATCTTTTACAAGAGTACAATAGCAGTTACTAATTGGCTCGCTGGGCACTACTATAATAATCTCCCTCTTACCCAATAGCTAATTATCTATGTACCTCAGGTCTATCTTTTTAAGATCTCTTTTGAATACCTTTTGTGCTAAGGGCTTAGTTAGTACATTTGCTATGTTTTCTACCAATGCAACTCTCTCCAATTTGATGTTGTCTCTAGTGGTGATCTCCTTGATCAGATGGTATCGCCTTATGGTGAGTTGGATCTTTAATGAGATCTTACCTCCTTTGCTTGTTCAATTACCCAATTGTTATTATAGTACAAATGTATTAGATTAAGAATGGATGGAACTACCTAATGGGTTAAATGAAGTTTCTTACCTAAGCACTTTGTTTCGTAGTGTCACATGCAGTGATGTATTAAGCCTTGGTGGTGGAATCTACAATCGTCTCCTACTTAGAACTCTTTTAGTTAACCGAACCACTATTTGTGGTGAATATGAATCCAAACATCAATTTCAAATAGTCTACATCAGGCTGAAACTAAAAACTATAAAGCCTTCTAGTTTTAGTTCTCAATTATCGTAAACTAACAACAGATCCTTAGTCCTTCGTAAGTATTTAAGGATCGTCTTTATGGCTTTCCAGTATTGCTAGTCTGGATTGGACTGATATCTGCTCGTGACACTTTGAGCATATGCAATATCAGTCATAGTACACAACATAACATATATTATACTTCCAGTAACGGATGCATAAGGTATGTGAGTCATTATCTCTCTTTCCTCAGGATTCTTTGGGGATATAGACTTAGAGCATGGAATACCAGGACTCATGGGCAGAAATTCCCGCTTGGATTTCTCCATGATGAACCTCTTCAGCATCTTATATATGTAAATAGATTAGAATAGTCCGATCATCCTATTTGATCTATCTCTATAGATCTTAATTCCTAAAATGTAGGATGCTTCTCCTAAATCCTTCGTAGAGAACTAAGTAGACAACCAAGTCTTTGTTGACTACAATATCCCTACATCATTCCTAATGAGTAGGATGTTGTCAACATAAAGGATAATAAATGTAGTTGTGTTCCCACTAACCTTCTTGTATATACATAGTTCATCTGGATTCTTGAGAAAATCGATTTAACTACCTCATCGAATCAGATGTTCTGACTTTTGTATTCCCGTTAAGGAAGACAATCTTCACATCTATCTATCATATCTTGTAGTCTAAATATGTTGATATGACCAATAAGATCCAAATAGATTTGAGCATTGCCACTGGTGAGAAGGTTTCCTCATAGTCATTTCATTATTTTTGAGTGTAACTACTCTCAACCAATTGTGCCTTATAGGTTGCCACCTCTCCATATACTCCAAGCTTTTAAATGTAGACCTATTTCAAGTCAATGGATACAATACCTTGTGGTTGGTATACTAAGATCCATACCTTATTAGAGTACACGAAGTTCATCTCGAATTGCATGGCATCCTGCTATCACCCTGAATCAATGTTAGACATCGCTTTTCCATAGTTTTTTGGATCACTATCTAAGGGCCGCCCCTCTTTGTTGTTCTCTAACAATAGTCCATACCTCTCAAATGGCCTTGAGTTCTTTTCGGATCTCCTTGTAGTATTATGACCCCTTATGGAATTTGTTGTGGCTCTTAAATTTCTTCAAGTTCTAATGGAAATGCCTCCTCAAGGAAGTTGGTATTCTTCGAAATAAATACCTTTTATTTCGAGAGGTTGTAGAAATAATATCACACTAGATTCTTTTGGGTACCCTACAAACTTGCATAAGATGGATCTACTATCTAACTTATCTACCACTTGTTACTCCACCAAGCAGGGCAACCCCATACCCTAAGGTATTTGTAAGAAGGAGTCTTGCCTACCACATCTCATATGGTGTTTTTAGCACTGATATTGATGATACTCTATTTAATAGGTATGCTATCATTTATAGAGCATAACCCTTGAATGAAGAGAAAGTCAGTGAAGCTCATCATAGAACGAACTATGTCTAACAGCGTTTAGTTTCTACGCTCAGCTACTCCAATAAGTTGTGGGGTTGCAGGCAAAAGCCATTGCTTAGATAATCAAGAAACTTCAAACTCAAGTGTTCGCCTCCTCGATCAGATCGAAGAGCCTTAATACTTTGCCCAATTTATTTCTCCACTTCATGCTTAAAGTCTTTGAACTTTTCAAAGGCTACAAACTTGTAACTTAAAAGGTACACATTCCAAACATGGAGTAATTGTCTGTAAAGGTAATAAAATATAATTAGTTTCCTCGAGCACTAACGCTTAGTAGCCTGCATACATCCGTATGGATCAAATCGAAGGGATTTGCAACACACTCCACTTGTCCAACAAATAGTAACTTGGTCATCTTTTTTTTAGGTAAGACTCACAAGTTGGCATTTCTTTCTCATTTTCAAGGCCAGGCAATTGTGCCAACTTGTAAACTCTCTTCTTAGATATATGATCTAGTCTAGCATGCCACAAGTATATAGAACTATAATTACATATTTTTCTTATTTTGTTAAACATGAAATATGAAGTTTTGGGGTGTGATAAAATATAAATCATTTACTAGCACTCCAGTATGAATTAATAAAGAACCTTAAAAATGGAATAATTTCTATTAAAAATATAAAAGTTGTAACCTTATCTATCCAAAACTGGAATAAAAATAATATTTTTTTATTAATTGAAGAATGTAAAGACAATTATTTAGATCTATCATAACTCCACCGTCTAATGCTAAGTGGACTATCCCTATGACTAATGCAACAACTCTTGCTCTATTCCCCAACTGCTAAGTAGTCTCTCCTATCATCGTCTTCAAGTTATTACAAAGATGAGAACCACATTCGTATCTAATACCAAGAAATTTCGTTAACCAAAAAATTAACTTCAACAAAATACATACGAGAATCATTCTGGTTACTTGCAAAGTATTCATTCCAGTTCCTCTTCCAATGCTCCAATTTCCCGATGTAGTGGAACTTGTCATTGGCTTTGCAACCTATAGCCACTCCACCAGATGTCATTAAACTTTTGCCCTTATTAGAAGAACCCTTCTTCTTCCCTTTCTTGGGATTTTTAGCCTTGGATTGGGATGAAGAGGTGACAAGCATGATGTGCTTATCTTGCTTCATGATAGAATCAATCGTCTTCAACATGTCGACCAACACAATGATGCTAGTCTCCATCTTATGCATGTTGAAACTCACCACAAAGGCATCAAATAAGGGTGGTAGAGACTGTATGATGAGATCCACATAGAGTTCGTCATCCATAACTACTCTAAGGGACTCGAGTCTTTCAATAAAGCCTATCATCTGGACTGAAGAGCCTTCTATTATACAATATTGAAAAGCTCTTTTGAGACTTGATATCTCGCTTGCTAGGTGTGTTCACCATACAACTTTTACAGTTGAAGGTGAATATCGACAGCATGTGCCATATTCTTATGTTACCTCTATAACTCATTTGATATTGATTCTATCATATAACACGGAGCTTGCAAGTCATCTTCAACTTACTTATTATACTATACAAGCTCTTTCTCAATGACGTCCACCGGTGCAACCGATGGTTATATCACATCGAGGACATAAGCCCTCTTTTCGGACTGGAGAACAATTCGAAGGTTCCTAAGCTAATCAACGTAGTTGGGACCAATTAATTTATTGGCGTCTAGAATAGATGCTAGTGGATTTTTGGCCATTTTTGAGATATAATTTACAAAAACATGTGAGGTAGAAAAGTACGCATTCATTCAACAATTTATTCATTTATAAGTGGTCTTTAATTATAAATATCTCCCACTATTTTATTCAAATTTCATCACCTTTTACATGGTAATTCAAAAAATCATATTTCCTAGAGGGCTTGAGGTCCAATTCATATTTTACATGCCCAAGAATATAAGACCATATAAATATTAAAAGGTAGACAACAACCTTGCCAATTATATCATATACAACCCCAAGATATTTTTCCTCACCACTTCCCATATGTACCAATAACATGACAACATATAGTACTAAGTGTCAAGCAGTACCCATCAAACTTTCATGTAAATGGAGCATCTAATGGTCCCACGACTCATGAACAATGATAAGATGAGTCCATCCTATGGGCATCCCCATGCTTAGTAGATATCACAGCTTTCCATCATTTAGGAATCCCATGGCTTATGGACAATGTCTTAAATGTGGTAGCATCGTCATGTCTTATACTTTTGATGGAAGGCTTTGGCGATTGGGTCTATTCTAATTTTGCCCATATTTGCTTGATATAGAACTTTTGATATGCTTAAACTTGCCTTTTTAAATGAGGGTTCATTTTAGAATTCCAATACTAATCTATTAATTTTGTTAATTTAATGTTGTATTATGCTAATGACCGTAAGTAAAATAAAAAAGAAAGCACTAAATAAACCTATGCACGTTACTATACATACACAATAAATGGATGATTTGAGCCATATCCAATAAGATCTACTTGAGGCAAAGTGGATTTAGGTCAATGTAAGAGTATTAATTAAAATGACACATAGATCATATCTATTACATGAACGTATCCTTCATTACTTGCCTTTCTCCATCTAGCTCGTTGTTCTTGTCAAACAAAAAGAAAACATCACACCTTAATTCTACTCTCATTACAAAAGTTATTCCTAACAAGAAACTTTAAAATTTCTTCCAAGGGGAAATACATAGAAGGGAGGAGAATTTACATTTAGGGAAAATACAAGACTCTCAGGCCTCATTTTTATTAAAACCCAAAGTAATAAAACCAAGCATTCACAATGTACATAGAATATCCATGATAAAATAGTCTAGACTCCATGATCATCTATTCTAGCATACATGCCTAATTTATCCATCATATGTAATAATTCAAAGCATGTATTTAACCATACATTTAACTTGTTATTTATCAATTTAGGGAATAAATTCTTGATTTTTCAAAAAAACACTTTATTCTGAATTTTAAATATTAATAATTAATTTTAATAATCGATAAATTAAAATTTTCAACATGTGACAACAAAACTGTCTGTGCCAAGCACTCGCGCCAGGCCTGCTATTTGGCGATATGGTAGCGCTGTGGTGTGAGGCTTTTTTTAAAATAATTTCATATCCATCAGTTTTAACACTTAAAAACTCAATTTTTTAGAATTTAAATCCAAAAAAAAAATAGCAATTAAATTCATCAATTAATTCATCATTTGAATTTAGGCATACATTTGCGAAAGTATACGGGTGTGGCAACCTGGTTCTTGTACCTCTATTAGGTTCACAAAATCATAGGACTAAGCACATTGAAAATTTAAAATTTAAAGCATTCATAAATAATTTATGACATGTAGTCCCCGATTCGATATGATTAATCGGTTCACACCCTAGTATTTTGTTTAATTAAAAAGAAAGGTTTTCGTAGTTATTCTTGAATTGAAATCTCCAGATGATGAAGCTAACTTGGACGATTCAAATCATGGCTAGATTAGAAATGATTCGCCGTAGGAATCTAATTGTCTACCCTCTAATGGTATCCATACTACGAGCAAGACTACAATTCAATATCTTAGCTAGAAGATAATAAATCTTTGTTTTTAATCAAGAATTTTGGGTATAAGGATTAATTTCAATATTAACTAGGTCATAGGAGCATTAATCTAAATATAAAAAGGTTAGGAACCAATTGATAAAATAAAAATTATAGAGAAAAACAAGCAAAAGGGCGTGTATTTTTCTTGCATAGTGGGCGGCCAAATTATATTACTTCAAAGGGCTAATTTTTGGCCCCTTTAGAGGTGTATTTATACACCTTTAAGTACTGACCTAATCTCATTATGAATCCAAGAACCCTTCCTTATTTATCTCAATCTTGTTTCTATTCAAGATTTGTCTTTGATTACTTTTCTATTAATGTCAAAGTTTATGATTTCCATCTAAGAGATGGAGTCTTTAATTCATAATTTAAAACTCCATATGGGCCTCTACGAGCCTATTAACATTGGACTTTCAAATTAATTAATTTCTATTAATTAATCAAATCTAATTAAATTGGTTCAATTAAACCACCTAATAAAATAGGCCCAATATAAATAATCCCATTGTTTATAGTATTTAAATTAATTTAACTCTTTAAATTAATTCAAGATCCATATTAACTGATCCAATCAATTAATTAATTACTTCCAAAGAATACCTAATCATCATTAAGTCCAATTCAATAATTTAGTTATTTAATCGAATGAATTAATTTAACTTTTTAGAAAATGAGATTCAAGATTCAAGATTTGCGAAAGAGTTCGTAGAAAGAAAACAAATTGAATTGTTGTTTGCAATTTTATCAATCGGAGTGCAAATCAAGATAAAGGTTTATAAAACCTTCTTGGTATAAGTATCAGAAAACACACAACTGAATAATCACGAAATAATTTTGGAATTCATTTTTAATACATTTGATGTAATATTTGTTTTCATCATTGAAAAACTTTAAATTCTATTGCGTATACATTTTTCAGGACTGTGTGAACCCAATATACGTTTACCCAAAATACCTTTATCGAAAATATCCAAAAAAATCCAAACATCAAGGAACTTGTAAAACCCCTAATATTTTCTTTTGGGAGCTTATAATTGTCTCTACTTAAAATTTTACTACGGCATCTATTAAGCTTTTAAATATCTTATTATAAGGGTGTTAGTAAAAACTTCTACTTTTATAGAAGTGGTAAATTTTAAAAAAAGTAGAAAAGTAGTTGAGAAGTACAAATTTGGAATGCTTATAAATTGTTGCAAAAATAGGAATAAATTGAAAATAGTATTTAGGAAATAAGTTGTAAAAGTAGGTCCAATTTATTTTTTCTATATGTAGAAGTCTAAAATACTCTTGAATGTTGAAATAGTGGTTTAATTTGTGGAGTTTGATAAACTAACCTAAATTATTTGTACGTATTGTATACATACTAATTGATTAGTATAATAATAAATATAATATTTACTTAAAATAATTCATATATCTAAGTAAGTGATTAATTTAATAATTTAATTATAAATTATTAATTAGGTATTCTTAAATAGAATATTTTTACAAATACTTAAATGTGTATATATAGATTTTATTAGGTATAATAATATTTATTAATAATATTTATGTATATAGATAATTATATGTGTGTAATATATATATTATATATACAATATATATGTGAAATTATACAAATATAAATTTTTTACATATATATTATGTATTTGAGTAAATCTATTAGTATACGTGTGTGTATATAAATGTACAATATAAATATATGTATATGTCAGTTTTACATATATTATACACAAAAAATGTATTCATTGTTGAACAATATATACAAATTATTTATGTATTATATATACAAAAATAATAATAATAACAATAATAATAATAATTTATTCATGTATAGATTATGTATGTATACACAGACCCATAGGCAAGTTGATATCTCAAGTCCTAAAAGAAGCCCAACTGGTCCCGGGATATCAAACACCTATAGATAAGGCAATTATGCCCATAGGGCTTGCATTATATCAAAAGCCCAAAAGGCCCATGTCCCGAAATGAATAAGTATAAATAGCCCCCTCTATTCATATTTACAAGGCATGCACTTTAATTTCATACTTTGAGTTAATATTTATTCTCTCGAATATTTACTGACTTAAGTATTAGAGGGGCTTCTCTAGGACAACCCCAGGGCCCTCCTAACCATCTGTTCGTGTTATAGGTAGGGAACCCAACTTTAGGAGCAGTGAACCTATGGATATGTGTCGATGCGTAGTTGACACACTCGCACAAGAGTGAGAGAAACTAGCACACAAGGAGCTCGGCTAGAGCACGGGGCTAATAATAATGAAGGGAATCAACGCCGACGGCCTCCTAACAACAACATCAGGAAGTATTGCAGGATCGGAGCAGCAGTCCCCAATAGAGGACCACATCAGGACGTGGAGGTTTGATTCACATAAGAAAAGCTACAGGCTTTGTTGGAAGACATAGTTGCGAGAGTAGCATGCAAGGTGATAGCCTAGTCACTCGTTAAATATCAAGCTGATCCTCGCCCATAGCCCTCACGCAAGGAGAAGGCTTGTGCCCAAAGGAGGCAGAAGAGTCGCGTGGAGAAGGAGTAGGAAGAAGGAGAGAGGAAGTTTCTGAGAGGTGACCAGCAAGGATATTCCTCAAAACTAGCAGCTGGCACTCAGGCCAGTTAGGGTAGAAGAATCACGCACTGTCCGTCATTTTTATCCTCCTTGAAGGCGGCACTCGATCTCTAGTGATGATACAGTATAGAAGTAGTCTTTTACTGTAAACATATTGGTTGAACCTTTACCTTAGGGAGTAAAAACTTCAAACATTTTGGAGTACGATGGAACAAGAGACTCGTAAGAGCACTTGGACAAATTCTATGCTAAGATAGACTTATATGACATGAGTGATGCAGCGTATTACAAGGTCTTCCGCACAACATTTACAAAGAGGGTGTTGCCATGGTTCAATCAGCTGCCAACAAGATCTATTTTTGGGATAGAACAACTTACTAAAAGCTTCCTGTACCAATTTTCCATAAAATTAGAAGTGCCCAAGGACCATTCCTTATATCTTCACAATAAAGTAGAAGGTAAAATTTGCGAGAGTACATGCAGCACTTCATTGAAGCAGTTAACGAGATATCGCATATCCACCATGAGCTCTTAGCAAGCATACTGCAGCAGAACTTTCGTCAGGGAAGACTTAAGGAGCCGATTGCTGGGAAGCCACCCACGTTGCTGGAAGAACTTTTGTCTCATGCGGAGAAACATATATGCATTGAGGAAGTAACACACCCAAAAGTGGAAGCTAAGATGAAGTAAAAGGAAGATGAGAAGTCCAGGTCCAAGAAAGTAGAGCGACGTCAGCCTATACCTAACTATCGTCGATACACTTCCCTGAACACTCCACTCACTGAAGTGTTGCTGACCACTCAATGAAAAGGTATAAATGAACCTCCTAGGAAGCTAAAGGAAAACCCACGATGGAAAAACTTCAATAAGTATTGCCATTTTTATCGCGATAAGAGCCATACTATGGAGGAGTATTTCCACCTAAATAAAAAGATTAAAAAAGATATCTGAAGGAGTTTGTCAATCAGCGTCTACAAATAGACCGCCCAACTTAAGACCTATCTCCGACTAGAGACCTACACTTTGGGCAGCCTAAGTAGGAATCAGAGATAGGATGAACGATAGGGACCCTTTCATCGCTGGCATAATAATTATCATTTTTGGAGGGCCTGATGGTAGGGATGCGAGAAATGCACTCAGAGCTTACAATAAGGAGTTAGCGAAAATAAGTACTCAAGTCTCACCGAAGCTCATGGTACTTAACTTAATTTATGAGAAGAACATGGAGATAATGTTTGGGGTACAGGACCATAACCCTACTGCCGCATAATAAGCTAATGCTATAGTTGTCTTTATTATGCTGGTAAACTTCCTAGTAAAAAGAGTTCTGGTAGATGGGGGAAGCGTGGTGGATATTATCTTTTATGATGCTTTCCAGATGCTTCGAGTGGACCAGTCTCAAGTAGTCCCTGTGAATACTTCTCTCATCGGCTTCACTGGAGAAATGGTGATTGCGCTGGGAGAGATTATGCTACCACTTATACTGGTATTACATGGGTCTCACAGAGCCACTAATCTTGTGAGGTTCCTGGTGGTAAAAACCCCTTCAGCATATAAGATGATATTAGGAAGGCCCAACATGAACCAATTCAGAGCGATAGCTTCCACTATTCACATGAAGGTCAAATTCCCAACAACTACTAGAGTGGGAGAAGTGGAAAGAGATATACGCGCTTCCAGGGAGTGCTATATCACCATATTAAAAAGAATAAAGGGTCACGGTGAGAGTAGTAGCAAGTCCTAAAGACTCATGCGCTCCATTCCACTACTCATTCATCATGAAGTTTTACTTAAGTCTTTTACTGCTTTCCTAACCCTTTGAATTATTTGAACAATCTTCAGCCTATGCACTGTCTGAATAATTAGCTTCTAGTATTCATGTTTACTATTTTAGGACTCCCTATTTGTAGGAGATTTTCATTTGATACTAACTCTAAAATTATTTCTTTAAGTCTATTGCACTCTACATTGTTGCTTACATATGGGAAACTTGATGCATCTAGAACCCAAGAAACTGATGAACTAGTAAGTAGGCAATAATGTGAATAAACCTATAAGGATAACTCCGCACGCATCCTGGGCACTTGACACTCCCATAAGCGATGGCTCCATGCATATCCCGGGCACTTAATAGTCCTATAAGCAATGGCCCCATGCCATCCCAGGCATACAGACCCGTGAGTGATGGCTTTGCGCCATCCTGGGCATATAGACCCGTAAGCGATTGCTCTATACCATCCTGGGTATACAATCCCATAAGCGTTGGCTCAAAGCCAATCGGGCATTCCACTAAGCCCTGCCTGCAAAGATGTAACATTATCTTAAGTTAACTTCAACGCCCATTGAGGTGATATAGTCTCGCAAAAATTACAACATATGTGAAGAAATGAGATAAAACACAAGGGACAAAAAGTCTTAATTACTTATGTCACATAACAGAAAGTAGTAGTAGCAGAAGCAGAATGTGCATGCCTTACTCGGGCAGACAAAAGCATCATATGTGTAGAAAACAAATAAAATCATCTAATAGATGTCCAAACAATCCAAAGCAATACCCCTAAACACGTGGGGGAAGAAGGAACTACTAAAGGCCCTAAGTGACATCATTCTGCAGGGCTCTATCATCTGCTTGCTCGCCCTGAGGGTCCTCTATCATAGCTGGAGCCTTTGGGATGATATGAAGAGCTGTGATATTGACTCCCTCATCATCTGAAACCTCAGGACCAAGCAGTATCACGTCCTTCTCAAGAAAGCGACCGGACTCTTTCATGATAAGTCTGCAATCGTATATATTTTGGTCATATATCATAACAGTTTGGTTCAACACCACCTCATCAAAGGCCTATGAGACCTTGAAGGCCTCGATAGCTGTATCCTCCCTACTAACGAGCAAGCTGAACCTATCTTAAGACTATAAGAACCTCTCCCCAATCTTCACCTCGTGATCATATTTAGACTTCAGCGCCTCAAAACTCTTGGCCATTTCGACCATCTTCCTCTCATGGCGGACAAACTCCTTAGTGCTCTTCTTTACTGTAGCCTCAGAATGCCCTACCACTTTCTCTAGGCTAGCAACATGATGACTCACAGCTGTAGAAATAGTCAAAGCCTAGCAAGAAAGGGAAAAACGCAAAGCCAGAAAATATCAATTAAAGAAGAGAAACATGAACCAAGTAAAAGCAAAAGCTAAGTAAATTTAATTGCCCTAGCCATGTCTCCCTCCAATAAAGCATCCAAGCTGGATGAAGGCAACTGACTGAGTCTGTGGAGATCATCCTCACAAACGACACCCCTGGTCTTACTCCAGCCCAATGATATATCTGAGGTATCCACAATGATTGAATCATCTCATGGCGATTGACTTCCACTAACTCGTTCAGCTAGACGAGAAGAGAACATGGGCTCACCCCCATGGCGTTTGGGCAAGGAACGTTGCTCATCCCTGTCCTTCCAAAATGGAGGCCTGCTCGAGATCCTTAACCTCACGTTTTTTTTTCTTATGGGATCTGATGGTTGCCACATCTTATTCTCTACCTGGAGAAAAGAAAATAATGCATCAATGATAAATATAAATAGCCAAGACATGCAAAGTAGTATGGAAAACTCATATACCCACAGGAAGTAAACATCTAACATCAAAAGGCTGATCAAACAATCTTATAGCTGCACAATGCTCCCTAAACTCATCACGCGAGCTGTGGGAAATAGAAGTGATAGAAGGAGAGCTACTCCACTCATGGGGATACCCCTAACCATTATCTCTAACATAAAAGATCTTCTCCTTCCAAGGACCTCGAGAAGAAGCAACTCCATCTAAAAACTTATACTTAGGGTTGAGAAAGAAATGGTAGAAAGACTTCCCTATCACTCTCTTCATAATAAAAAAAGAAATGAAACTCCTTAGGGTCACATGAGGGCCTAAAAGGGGGTTTGGCTAAGCTTATTTAATAAGATATTTTTGGAGCTTATAAGATGTTCGATCTTATTTTAAAAATAATTTATTGAAGTGTTTAGATAAAATAAGATCTTGGAACTTTTAAGATGTTAGTAATGATAATTTTATAATTAAAACTGTTAAAAGTATAGGAGTTTGTTAAAATAAGATCTTATTTTGACAACAAGTTGGGGTGGAGGCACTTTTTTTCAGGATATTATAAGCTCTCAAACAACTTTTTTTTTTGGATCTTATAAGCTCTTTTAAAATAAAATTACCAAATACTTTTTAATAGCTTATAATCTCTTAAACAACTTATAAGATATTTTGAAAAACTTATAAGCTCAGCTAAACACCCTGTAACTCCCCTAGACGATGCCAAAATCCCTAAAAATAAGAGTAGGAGTTGGGAGTAAATTGACCCACACAAAGATCATAAGCACGCATAATCTCTACTAAGAGGAGAAGAGGAGGAAGTGAGAATCCACAAGCAAAACTGGATATGTAGTTAGTAAAGTGTCCCTCAGGAGACTCCCTAAGTCTCTGCCCAAGAGATGGAGCTAGGAACTTAAAACAAGATGGTAAATCCAGTGAGATCAAATCATTCCTGGACACAACACTATCTAGAGAGTCAAGCCTCATCACCCTATAACGCCTAGCTGTTGAGCTGCAAGTAGAGTGGTCCTTGCTTGATTCAGATAAATCGTCAGGATCAGACTTGTCTGACCACCTTCATCAGGACCCCCATCACTATCATAACTCTCAGACAAACCTATGCTACCCTCCTGGCCCTCAAACACCTCACACTTTAGTGAATCAAACGGACACTCGAGTAATCCAAAAGTGCATCCCTTAACTCTGGAGATACTCCATAGAATTTATTTTTTTACCTAAGTTATTAACCGAAGAAGGTGGAAAGGGAAAAGGAGTGGGCTGAATAGCGCTGAAGACGGTATGAATTGTAAGACCCATGTCACGATAGGAACCACTCTCAGAGCCAGAAAAGGACCCCAAGCAAGACACGGATAACCCGTAAGGAGAAGAAAACGACCAAAATAGGGAAGTTTTGGCTAGATCAAAAGAAACCAGCTGAGGCAGCATTGCCTCAGCCAGGCAAGAGATTCTCGACTAAGGCACTGCCTTGACCGGGCAAGAAATGCCTAGCCGAGGCATCGATGCCTCGGCCGGGAAGAAAGGCTAGGCATGGCTGAGGTGCCCCGCCTTTGCCACGTGACTCTCTCTTATCCACTTTGTAGTTGAACTTGACACGCCCTTATCAATGCCATTCCTAGCCAGATGCAAAGGTTGACCTACTCTCCCGAACATGACTATCACAGAGAAGAGAACTGAAGCTCTAAGAGAAATACGTATCTCTGGAACTCATGGCTCCAAATATAAAGTTCATGAAGCTCCCCTATTGAAATGAGGCAAATGGCTCCTCTCTCTTATAATATACAAAGAGTACACTTCCGCTTTTAGCTGAAATAAGGTAAAGGGCTCCTCTCCCTTATAATATACAAAACTTCCACTTCTAGGAGGACTCTAACTCTTAGCCAGTTGCTTCTACCCAAGGGTTGGGGGTTGTATGATGGGTATGAAAATTTTATTTACTTTCATTTATTTTATTTTATTTTAGCCTAATAGATGATTAATTCAGATCCATGAGCAAGTTGATAGCCCTAGTCTTATAAGAGGTCCAAGTGGTCCTGAGATATCAATCACTTACCAGATAAGGCAATCAAGCTCATAAGACTTACATTACATTTACAAGGTATGCACTTTATTTTCTTATTTTGAGTTAGTATTTATTCTTTCGGATATTTACTTACTTAAGCATCATAGGGGCTTCCCTGGGACAACCATATAGCCCTCCTAACCGTCTGTTTGTACTATAGGCAGGGAATCTAGTTTTAGAAGCAATGAACTTGTGGACGTGTCGAGGTGTAGTTGACACACCTCAACATTCGAAAGATAACCGATATCAATGGATATTCTTATAAATGTATAAATGTATATACACACACATATATGCATATATAATGTATGTGCAAATATATACTCATATATGTATATAAGTGTGTATATATACTTTAATTTGAGAAAGTGAGGGGTAATTTTGAATTATCGTAAAATTACGGAGGGTAAAATTGTCTAAAATAATTTTGAGTTATTTATAAAAGTGTGAGAAGTTGAGAAAAACGCTTCCTTCCTTGGTTGCTTTGAGATTCTAGCTTTTTTTCGAACTTAAGTTTAGAGAAATAGAAGCAAAAGTTGGAAAACCAAATGATCAAATTATGCCTTTTTTTTCCAGCCAAAAGCATAAAAGCACTTAGTTTAAGTTTTTCCAAACGCTCTCATAAAATGCTGTAGAGTTTACAAGCACACCCAAACACCCTCTAAATTAATAAAAGGCGGTTTATTGATCTAAATAGCAATTTCAGAATTTGTGACTCTTTCATATTGGTAGATTTGTATTCTACGTAGTTGATGACTTTAGCAAATTGAAGGAAAAATGTTTGACTAATTTATTTTATGTAGCTCATAAGTTGCAAGATTTTAAAAAAATGTTATAGCTTATTTTCAAATTAAATTTTACATTTGTTTGAATAAAATAATCACCAAGAGCTAGATGTTTTTATGTACAAAATAAAGAAGTTTGGTAGATCATAAAAACTAACCAAGTTGGAATTAATCTCCTTACTTTTTGACAAAGTATTTATGAGATTATACTATCTTGTTTTTAGAGACTCATCTTCTAAAAATATTATGCAATATTTTAATCTGTAAGCTAATCTTGAACTCTTTTGATAAAGTAATAAATTATCATACTGAATTAAAATTTGTAAAAAGATAAAATACATTCATGTCATAGTTGGCCAAAATGGAGCTCAACAAAGCAGTTACTGGTAGACTAAGGTTTAGTTAGGATGATCTTGCAGCATACATGGATTAGATAAACTCTGAGCATATAAGTAGCAGGGACCAGTCATTTTCTTCTTAATTAAACCTCATTTAATGAGTATAATTTGTTTTAATTTTTTTTTTGTTTTTTGCTATTATTTTACTACCAAATCATAGTTACTTTTAATATTTTTTAAATTAGTTGCAACGGACTTTTAATTATATCATTTAATTAAACTAACTATATATCATACATCATATATTTAGTTTGGAAGATGGATAATTGTAATTAGAAATATCCAAAGTTTTATTTAAAATTTTCAATTATTTGTGTAAATTTTCATATTTTTCTAAACCAAAATTGAAATTTAAATATGAAATAAACTTAGATTGAAATTTCTATAATTCTGAAACATACTCTTATTTCCCTTTTGGAATGTGTCAAAATAAAATTTTATTTTTTTTCTCAAATGTAATTTTTTTTTAAATACTATATCACTTAAGCAATAATGTGAAGTCATAATTCTCAATAATTATTATTTAAAGTAGTAATGTAAAGAAACACAAGACTTTTACTATTTTTTATTATTTTCTAATTTTTCATATCAAATAAAAATGAAAGTCATAAAATGGAACAGAAGAAGTAAATATTTTGTAATGTGTATGTCATGAAGCTTGGTTTCCATAACTTATGCAATTCAGTTTTAAGAGGCACACAGTAGCTCATCTAAAAATTGGAATTCACATGAATTCTATCAAATATAGTGATACTACATTTGATTCAAGTTCAGAGGAATTCTATCAAACAGAGTGATGCTACGTTACTGTCAATTTATCAAATTTTAATTTGAATTTGATTAGAATTCAATTTCATTAGGATTTAATTTTCTAATCAGCTAAGAATATAAATTCACATCGAAATATGATTATGAGTATTTTAATTTTAACCAATTCCCATCCTATCTTGCAAAAACCAATCCTATATGTATTCGATGATTATTTTATATGTATTTTCTTATAGATGATTTTAGATGATTTTTCTATGCTAAATTGCAATTAAAAGTTGTTTTCGCTATACATAACAATGATCACAATTGAGTTATTTAAGGCATTTCTGATTTGGATTCATTTTATATATATATATATATATATATATATATATAATATTCCCTCTAATATTTCAATGAATCGGACTTTTACGGGATGCAAATCTATTAAAAATATAAAGAATCTAGTGGGATTTGCATTCAGTTAAATAAGCGTGCAATTAGTTTATCCAATAATACTAAACTATCATTACATAGCAAGGATACTGTAAATTAGTCACTAATCCATCGCATCAAAATAATGTGATGTAAATAATTTATTTAAGATTTTAAGTTACTTATTTTCATAACATATATATTATAAGTTAGCAACTAATTTGAAATCATGTAATGTAAATAATATATTAATAAATTAAATCAATTATTTTCACAAAGTGAATATATCATAAATTAGTTGCAAACAGATTGCATTGAAATTTGCTCTCCATTGGGCTCCAAATGCGACCAAGAATATGGTTCAATTTTGATCCATTTATGGACTAGTTAGAGATGTGGACTATTCGACTTTGGATCAAAACTACAGACAAACCATCTCGAACCCGACTCATGAAAAATTTACTGTTACAATATATTTGGAACTTGAATTTTAGGTAAAGGAAAAAAGGAACAGAAATTTTTTTGTAAACTATACTCACATTAAAATTCCCTTTTGGATTGAGTAAATATCAATTTCAAATAATCTTGAATGTATTAGATTATAGTGACAAAAATATATAAAATAAACGAATCTCTTATCACAAGATTTCGTACAAATAAATGAATCTCTTAATATTATGTTTTTCACAAACAATTTCTTGATATTTTATTTCAAAATCAAAATTAAAAAAATAATTTTTTATCATATTAAAATCTAATTGGGCGGGCATGGACTCCAATACCTATCGGGCGACTTGTTATTTACAGGCCCAAAACAACCCATTTGGGCTTCAAAAATCACATGATCCATTTCTTAAGAGGATCCGTTTATCAAGAAAAGCCACACAACGCTGCTCCTTGTATTTCTTTCAACACTCTCACTCGCCCTCAAGGCCTACAACTGATTCAATCCTCCATAATCCTCCATTTGATTCGATCAAACCTAGCTCCAAAAATGGGTCGGAAGAAGGGAGTGCATCTGACGCACGATGGGCCTCCGGATGACTTCGATCCGGAGAACCCGTACAAGGACCCGGTGGCCATGCTCGAGATGAGGGAGCATCTGGTGAGGGAGAAGTGGATCGACATCGAGAAGGCCAAGATTTTGAGGGAGAAGGTCAAGTGGTGCTATCGCGTGGAGGGGGTCAACCACCTCCAGAAATGCCGACACCTCGTCCACAAGTACCTCGACGCCACCCGCGGTGTTGGATGGGGCAAGGACCACCGCCCCCACTCCCTCCACGGTTGCTCCTAACCCCATTTCTAAAATGCGTTCTCTTCCCGTCCCCAATGTGTTTGATGAAATGATTTGTTTGATTTTGGAATTTGTTTGTAGGTCCTAAGGTGGAGACACCTGCCGAGTGACTGGTTCAGGGACGGAGTCACGGGTCTGAATAATTTGAGGTCTTTCGTCACTTTACATTGATTTACATTTCTAATTTTGCTCTGATTTTTTAATGTATTTTTGGGTTGATAATGATTGGATGATTTAAGTGTTGAGCTTTGTGTTTTACCATTTCATCATATGAGTAGCTACTGCCATTTGTTTGATTGCTTTTATTGCGTGTTTGGGCAAGAGGAGTGGAGTATGATTGGGTAATTTTTTCTTGCTTGTCGCCTGAGTTTGAGAATGGATGGACTTCATATGAGAGTATCGTATTGGTCATCCTGTTGAGGTTGAGGTTTCAACCCACTGTTGAGGTTGAGGTTTCAACCCACAATCCCTCAAATTATGAAGTAAGGCTTTAAATACGGTACGATGCTATAGGATCTTGTAGCTATATAAACCAATAAAATTGCCACATAAGCATATATTTTCCAAACGCAAGTCATCCTCTAACTAATTTTCTCTCTAACTGCACTGATGTTGAAGTTGTTGAACAGCCAGGCAGCAAAAAATTATTCTATGCTTGGACCTTGGATTTTGGTGAGGAAAAGGAAAAGGAAATGAAAAGGTTCAAATAACAAAATATGAAGTACTAGCATTTGATGTTGAGGAAAATATTTTCCTTAGTGTTTTCCTCGCCAAAAATCCAAACATGCAGTAATTCTTCATGTAGGAATCACATGCTATTTCTCCTCCCAACTCTCTCCCTATTTGTACTGCACCTGCATAATGCACTTTAAGCATTCATTCTTGAGAAGCTATGTATATAAAAACTAGTTCATCTCATTAACCAACATCCATGAAAGTAAATAACCATGATCTCAAGAAGCTTTCCAAAATAGGATACCATCCTATTATTTCTTATTGTTATTATTTTTTTCTTTTTTCACTTTTTTATTGGCATCTTAATTTTAGGCTACCAACCATGCCATTAACTAATGATCTTTATCTTTTTTTTTTGTGTTTTTTTATTCATGCCTGTTAAAATTGAAGGTATTTTTTATTTTAAGTGGACTTGTCTAATGGAGATGCAATATAGATAAGAGGTTTTATGAATTTATTATTTTTAATGCTAAAATTGGTTTCACATGCTTAAATGCCTCAACTCCCAGAGCTTATAAAACTATGCTTGTGTATGAGGTAAACTTCGAACTTCTATGCTTGAAATAACTTTATAAGTATCGTGGGGCAGGAGGTATGGGGATCTGTGAGAGAAATGATTGATTCCTGAAAAAAACAGCCTCAAATAAACTGAGTCACTTGGGTTGCATTTGGTTTAATTTGTATAAAGCCCATTTAAGCTGGGTGATCAAATGTATGTCAAGCTTATACCATTTTTTAACTTCATCAAAGATATAAGTTGCTAAAAGTTAACATTCTGATGCTTTAAAGAATAGTCTAGCCACTAGGCATGGCTTGGACATAGATTCAGAAATGGTCTTTTTATTCGGCTTGTGGATAGAAAGGTCTAGTTGGAGATGATTTATGGCTCCTTATTTGAAATTAACTACCCTGGAACATGCTAAAGATTTGGTCTACTTGAGTTATTGTTGCTCCTATGTGCCAATGGCCTAAATGGTAAATATTCACGTGCTGGACAAAAGTAACTATGTCGAAATAGTGCCTTTTGTTTGAAAATGAAGGATTAGGATTTTCTTGCATTTGGAACTTACCCAAATTTTTTATTCTTAGAGTAGTCCACGAAGAGGGTGTTTGGCTAAGCTTATTCTCACTGTAAAAACTTGTAGGATATTATTGAAGGTTTTCTAAAAAATAGAAGGTTTTGTAAAAGACATATTACAAGCTCTGAGTGCTTACGAGATGCTCCTTTAAGCTTAACTAAACACCCTCTAAGATGTTTGAGAAATGTGGCACATAAGCTTTGACAAAATGACATGGCAGTTTACATTATTAAGCTTTACAAAATGACCAGCCATTGTATCTTATGGCACAAGATTTACAAGAATGTCATGGCCACATTTCAAGCAAATTCCATGAAGTTTAGGCTACTTTTTTGCTTTGTTTTATGTTATTGAGCTTAGGGTTTAAGTTTTGTTGTTGTTGCTGCTGGTGCTTTTTTTTTTTTTTTTTTTTCCTTCTTTCCCCTGTCAAGGTTATCTATTGTTTTCTTCAATTTCTAGGTATTGGTGATATCTATAGTCCTTTGACATTGTTTGGATTCTAGTGATGCTTCTTTTGTAGGAATAATGAATTTTGGTGATTTTTAAAGTTAAAAGATTCTAACTTGTGTAAGTTTCCTTAAAATTCTAGTCCTTGTTTTGGCAGGAGAGAGTTGTTCTCACATACAAATACTTTATGTAATCTCCTTATTTTAGTATGATCATTATGAGAATTTGATATTGGTATGTGCGCTTTCCTATTCTGAGGGTTCTTATTTTCTCTCTTCTCGTTGGACTTTCTTCTCTCCTTTTTCTTCTTTTCATCTTTCTGCTTCATGTTGCATTCAGACTTTAAATCATGTTGTCCCATCATCTATCCAATAGCATGCAAGGCCCATTGTCTTCCTATAACTAACACCATCTTCTCAGAACAGCTAACAAACTTGGTTGTCTTGATCAAATTGAACCCTCGTTCTTGTTTTCCCATCCTTAACCTACTTGAAGCTTTGTAAAATCCATCTGTTTCTCAGTCTTTCAGTCATAGAAGTTCAAATATCCATCTTAATTCTCCGATGGTGGAGAAATTTTGAGAACATTTGCATAAAATTCTGTATTAACAAACAAACTAGTAGGGTAGGTTTATTGAATTACTGTGGTTAAAAATTCTTGTGAGGATTTATGAACAGAAGATCGAAAGACAGTAAAATTTTGAGTGGAGGTATTATGGCTCAAGGTTGCAGAAAGAACAGGCTGTTCCCTTACTGATGAACAGCATGCTAAATAGTTACTCATGGAGAAATGGGCTGTTTTGGTAGAATTGTTACTTGATAATATGATTTATCATGTAAATATAGTTGTCTGAAGAAAGATGCTTGAGCATTAAAAGAATGAAGAAAAATGATGGAAAATAGAAGAAAGAGGAGTAAGATGATTTGAGAAACCGGTCTTGCCTCAATGTTTCCTAGAGAGTTGAATTATAAGTGCAGCAAGTATTGGATGTAATGGAGGCATTGATTAGATTGGAGTTTACGATCTCCATCATACAATTTCATGCAATTCCAATGGTGTCGATGCCAATTGTAGCAACTACTGTTTTTTATGGCATAACCCTTGCTGTCTAATCTACTTTTCAATCTTCTAAACAGTTTGAATTTAGCTGGAATTTCTCTTGGTAAGTTTGGTATTCAAGCATCTAATCTCGATGATCCCAAAATAATTCTAGTTAGTGAATTATCGGATGATTTTCATAAATGTTCATCCATCAAATTTCACCTTTTCTTTCCTACTTGATTAGTGGAGTATTAATTTCAATGACTGTCATAGGTTTCCTGTAATGTTAAGTACTTGGTAGGCGTCCCTTGCCTACAAGTATTGTTTTTTTCCCGAACCCTAAACCGAACCCTAAACCCTAAACAAATTTGGAAGTGTAGAGATTATTACGCAGAAATGGAGAATGGAAAAGAAGAATGAAAACCCCATTGTTTGTTGCTGCCATTTCCACTCCAAGGCCACATAAAAAAAACAAACACATGTTTGTGAAAAAAATTGTCTTGACATGGATTTTTTTGAAATCATCTTACAGGCAATCACAGCCATAGATTTCGACTATTATTAGCACTCACACTTTAAACATCCAGAACACAATGTACAATTACTCAAAATTCCACCCACCCCAAATGATGCATAAATTTGCTTTTTCATCAATAATCAAAGTGTCCATTAGAAAAATAAATTTACTTTGCAAACCCTATATCATAACTTATATTGCACAATGGCCCCCTTTACAATCAAATGTTATTAATTTGATCTCAAATTTTTAATTCATATTACCTTTATTGAACCAACTAGTCTTCAACTAAGCCTAAATTAAACAAATAGCAAAATATTGTTATAATAGTACATTAAAATTAAAATTAAAATTGTCTCTAGTAAATTTTTATGACTACCGTTATATATATATATATCTTTTTTAAAATAAAACAATATGTTGTTGAGAATTTTTGAGATTATATTGGATCGACCCCACATGCTTACGACAACATGGCGATGGGGCCTTTCTTGTTAGCTTAGCTCGTCCTTAGTTAAATAAATCTCATTTCATTTTAGTTTTTTATTTGACTAGCTATCGGGGAAAAAAAAATAATAATTCAAAAAAAATGATAAAAATGAACACGATTAAAGTAACGAGCTAGGATCTGCTGCTTTTTTGGCCGGAGGAATTTCTGTGCTCTTTGCCCTTGATATTGAACAGATGGGTTGTGGTCAAGGTTCTAAAAATTGATCGCCTGATTTCAGGTCAATTTTGGTAACCAAATGCGGCAATGTGCTTCTATGGAGTGTGTGTGCGTGAAAATGGTGAAGGGGGCAGCAGCAAAAACCCTAATCCGCAACAGCTGAGAAAAAGAGCTGTATATTTGGAGATTTATACATAATAATATGGCTGAATCCTGAGTGGGCCTGAATTTTGTCTAGGGCTGTAATAAAGCCCAATGTAACCTTAGTCCAATACTCTTTAATTTTAACAAGTCCATCAAAAATCTTATTCACATGGGCTAAAACATTCAAACCACTGCTGTTAGTATGAAGTGTCTGTTTATTTTGATGAGAGTCTTCTGATGAACTTAATCTACTTGAGTACATTTAGTTTGTGAATATATGAATGATCTGTAGTTATGTATTTCAGAATTACAAGTTTTATAAACTCTTTAATGCATGTCATCTGCTCCCCTGCCCCCACCCAACCCAACCAAAAAAAAAATAAAATAAAAAAATGAAAAAAAATAAAATAAAACTCTTTAATTTAATGCATAGCAGCAGTTTGTGTTATACATGTAGTTCTGCCGTTTCATTTGATTAAGAGAGGTGTTTCGTAACTTGATGATTGTAATTTGAGTTTTCAATTGTCTTAAATCTGGTATATAAGAGGATAAGTATATTTAATTTCTTTTGGTAATCTTTTCGTCGCTGCAGGTAATGAAGTTTACCCAATAATGTGAAGAGATGTCTGCATGTCAATCAGGTGTGTTTTTGGGTAATTAGCCTTTTGCTTCGTTAGACTGTTACTATCAAATGTATGGCTTTAATTTTCATCCAGACATTCGAGGCCAGGTGGCTAACTTCCTCTTTCATGTGTGGCTTTCTGTACTTGTGAAAGTGATGAGTGTTTTCTATCACACAATCAATAACAAAATGATGTCATAAGTTCTTATCTGCTGCATTACTGTTATTCACGTTTGTTAATGGATGGTGATTGTGCTCCATAATAAAATCACTAGTTGAGTTGCCTATCAAACTTCCAATTTTGAGGGTAATTGATGTTTTATATTTGTTTTCTTTTTTCAGCTTGATGAACTTTATAGAAAATGGCAATAGGAATCTGTACTAAATGTAATATGTTTAGATCAGTGTCTCAGATAGGAACTGTAAATGATTGTGGTCATCATGAAGAAGGATATTCACATGTAAGCTAAGGATTGGCTGACGGGGATATGTATACACAGTGGGTTGGGTGGGTTTTGTTAATTAATTGACATTGGGGGTTCTAAAATTACCAAGTCAAGTCTGACTCTGTGCCATTAAAATTTTGTTGTACTTTGCTTGAGAATCCATGCTTCTAAACAGTTTTGCATGGAATTAGAATTGTTTGAATAAGAGAAAAAATGTGTCCTTGATCCCGGCTGAGATTGAGTTAATACACACCTTTAACCAGGAAAGGTATTTAGTTGAAAGAATTGTCATATTGTGCTTGAGAGACCTGATTGTACCATCACCACTATAAATTTTTTGCTAGCATTTAAAAATTAATTATGTGGATCATTTTCTGTTCTATCAGTTACAAATTATGTACAGAACTTATGGTAACTACAATTACATGTCATTAAAAAATATGAAGAAATTCCAATAGTTTAATTTCCTTTCTGCTATATTTGGAACTTGGATTTTGGTGACGAAAACACTAAACTAAAACTTTCTCCTCGGTTCAAATGATGCAGCTTTGTGTATTATGTTTTAGACATTTTGTTTTTACCTTGCCTTTTCCTCACTAAATCCAAGGCCCAAACATAGTCTTAAGAGTTGAGAGAGAAGGGGTATTACCAAATTAAGAAAATACTTGATTGATGTTGGGGAATTGACTTTCTTATTGCATAATTAAAGTGGCAAACATTGTATGTGCTCTAGTTAAATAGGTGGGATTTTGTTTTAATAGAAATTACTTCTTTCATGATCTAATAATATCAAATAGCAACAATTTATTTATGTCAATAGCATTTAGCCTTTTAAATTCTTAAGAATGTTTACAGCATTTCGGGAAGTTAAACTACTTTACATCAACTCTTTTGTTCTCCGACACAGCAAGATGAATACGAACTCAAAGTACGTAGTCTCCTTCATATATTTGATGCCTTAAATTCAAAGTAGAGACTAATTAATAGATAAAAGACAACCTTGTATAATAATTATTTCCCACATGACATGTTAATGATTTTTCATAGTAAAAGGACAGAGTATGAAAGGAAAAGAGGAGCCCTCTTTCTTCTTTGTTACTTTCTTTGGCAAGATGATCCGTAATTGGCACCTTGGCTTCATCTTCCCTACGTGGTAACTTGTTTTCATCTAACTTGATTGGTTTCTGTCTACCATGACTTGAAAGGTGATCTTATGCAATAGTACATTAACATATTTCTATGTGAATACACCTAACTCATTGTATGGAAACGAATTCTATTATATAAAGGGTTAGCATATCTTGGTAGGGAAGTTGGTTCTTACGTGTTTGTCTAAAATGTGATTAATTGTATCTTAAATAGATACATAAGAAGCGATAATTTTAACTAAACAGTTATTATTTACATTCTATATGAATCCATGAATTAAGCAGTGGGATTAAGCCTACTCATCATTTATATGTGCGTATTTTTGTGAATTCAACGAGTCACAACTGAGTGCCACCTTATGTCATTCTCTTCTAGATGAACTGCCTATTCATAGGATGGTACACTTGTAATTCTCTGTACTATCTGTGGAGACGACATTTGTGCACTCTAGTTACTGTCTTTCACAGAGATCAGATTTGTGCATACAGTAGTATAGTTTGTGGTGATCATTCTTATACATTTTCTGACACTGAAGTGCTGAACTGTTGACGCCGATGCATAATAAAGGAACTAATTCTATACAAATCCAAAATATTAATTTCCGGATTGATTAGTGAGTGAGAGTACAGAACTCTTGGTATAATGGCAACTATTAATATCAAAACTTCATTTGTGTAATTAAAGTTACTCTTCAGGCTTGCCATTCTGAACTTCATCTGATCCCTCTTAAGCTTCTGATCTGCTAGATCTTCCTCTTCCCAGCATTTTGCCGACAAGATTTCACCAGAACAGATGATGGAAAAGGAACAGAAGAAAGTGAGATTAAAATAAAATAAGCTAATATGAAAAAGATTAGAGTGATATCAGTTAAGTGTGCATATATATGTGTGTATGTGTGTGTGTGTTTGTGTGTGTGTGTTTTGTTGGGGGGGGGGGGGGGGTTGTAATGTGCTTTGATTACTGGGAGCTCCCTTCAGTCCAATTAGCGGGAAAAGCTAACGGAAGGAGTTGCTCCCGCCTCATGCACTGGTTAAAACTTAAAACACATTTTTGCTATCTTACTTACTATTAGTTGTGTTATTATATGCCACCATGTATAGGGATACATCCACCGTATGACTAGAAATGTTGAAGTGTAACCGAATGCATGAGATGGCAGCTCTAGCCGCTTCTCAGCCCTCGATCTTGGACTAAAGGAAGCTCTTCAAATTACACACAAATACACAGGACAGAACCAGAATTTCCAATTTATGGAGAAATTGAAAGATTTTGGTAAAGAACTCTATATGTAATATCCAAGCAAAAATACAGACAAAAGTGGCATAATTTGAATTTCTGAAACGATACAACTAATTTTGCAATAAATTTTCATTGAGGAAGGACGACCATTCCCCCGTCTCTTTCGATCTGTTATATATACCATATACATGTATATGTACGTGTTTGAATGTATGAATAGTATGTGTGTGTGTGAGAGAGAGAAATGTATATATATACATCTCTCTCTCTCTCTCTCAAAAAGATGCTTCAAGAGAATGCATGAGAGAACAAGGCAAGTATCGTGGAGATGAGGCCTTGATCCTGCTTGCCTTTTATAGCCAGCCTGCCTTCAGATCTCTCTCTCTCTGATTATACAGGGCGGGCAACTATAGATTACTATGAATTAACTTTGACAGAGAAAAAGTGGATTTGATGTGGAATCTTTTTACTGTTTTTCATGTGGACTTGAGGCTCTCTCTCATCCACAATTTGGATGTTAGTTATTTGATACAAATCCCAATATTATTGTTTTTTTTCTCATTCTCAACAACCTGATGATCTCACATTCACCCACATCACTTCATAGACAAAAAAATGTGATATATATATATATCTATATATATAGATCTGACCACGGGCCAGGTCCAAACCAGACCCGGCCCGTGGCTGACCCGTATGGGTCCAAAAAATTCGGAGCCGTGAACCGCCGGGTCAGCTCGGCGGTTCAAGAAAAAAAAAAAAAAGAAGAAAAATCACAGAGCCGTTGCCATTTTGATCGTTTGACTTTTTTTTATTTTTTTTTAATTTTTTTTTTAAATTTCTTCTATAAATATTCATCAATTCTTCATTTTTTCTACACTTCAACTCCCAACTCTCAATCAACTCTCAATTATCTAATTCTCAATTCTCTAATCTTCACTCTTAATTATTCATTCTCAATTCTATATTATTTTAATTCTTTCATTAATTTTTTTTATATTTCATTTATTTCATCTTTAATTATTTATTATTCAATTCTATATACTAAATTTTTATCATTTATTAAAAAATGGTCGGTTCAAGCAATAGAGGTAAGGGAAAGATGCCCGCAACCGACGAGCAACCAAGGTTCAACATCGATTGTGCAGTTGAGTTAAGTGATGAAAAACAAACTTACTTGTATACTACTCAAGAAACAATGAGTGATGCTCACACTCAATTTATTCCATCTCTCAAATTTTCTATTTTTATTAAACATTTTGATAAAATGACACTCCCAAATGGAGAGATACGAGCAAAGTGTAAATATTGTTCACAATTTTACAAATTTCAATCCGGAGGTGGTTATAAATCCTTAAAAAGACATGTGGAGAAGAAACATTCAGTAGAATTTAGCATTGATCGTACCCAAACTCAAATGCCATCATTTGCTTCTTCCGGCGCCGGTGGAGGTAATGATCTTTCTTTATTTAAATATAATGATGTTAGATGTAGAGAAAATCTAGCTAGATTTATTTCTGTTGAATATCTTAATTTTAGTTTTGCAAATAAATTTTTTTTTAATGAATTAATTCAAACAACATATAATCCGGCAGCTAAAGGTGTTCCACGAACCACACTAACATGCTATGTAAAAAAATTATATAATAAATCTAAAAAAGAGTTAAAAAAATTATTAAATAATGTAAATAATAAAATTTCTTTATGTAGTGATATTTGGAGTGATCATTGGCAAATATATTCATATATGGGTATTATATGTCATTGGATTGATGATTCTTGGATACTTCAAAAAAGATTACTTGCATTTAGAGTTTTTGATGGTCTACACACAGCGACAAATATTTCACAAATTATATTTTTAATATTAGAAGAATATAATTTAGTTAATAAATTTTTTTCAATATCATTTGACAATGCTGCAGTTAAAAATGCTAGTATTGGTGATCTTAAAGTTGTATGTGAACCATCAATTGGTGGTAAATGTTTCATATTAGATATATATGTCATATTTTAAATTTATGTGTACAAGATGGCTTAAAAATTTTATATAATCAATTTAAACCAATTAGACAAGCATTTTCTTATTTATGGACACATCCACATATTAATAAACAATGGTTTAGATTTTGTAAGGTTAATGGTGTAAGGCCTAAAAATTTTCACGGGATGTTCCAACCTGTTGGAATTCAACATATAGATTATTAGAAGAATCTATCGATTATAAAGATTTATTATGTCAATTTTTTGTACAAATTATTTCTACTCCTTTTTATTTATATTCACATCATTGGACAGTATGTGAAAAAAATTGTAATATTTTAAAAATATTTAATGATGCTACTTTACAATTATCTAGTGTCTATTTCCCAACTTTTCATTTAGTATTATTAAATTGTTGTAATATTGCATCAGTTTTATATGAAAATATTAACTCTCAAAATGAAAATTTAGTAAATTGTGCTTTATCAATGCAGTTGAAATGGAAAAAATATTTTTATAAAATTCCAGATATTAATTTAATTGTTGTTGTTTTTGATCCTAAACTTAAATTAGATGGTTTACAAGATTTGTTATTAATTTATTATAATGCTTTAACACGTAATGAAAATAATTATACTATTGATATTAATAATATTATATTTAAAATTAGAACACTTTTAAATAAATTTTATAATGAATACAGTTTCAAATATGGTCCACAATCAACTCAAGTTGATATACATAAAACTACTAGTAGTAGTGGTTTTAAACTTATGGCAGCACAATTTTTACTTAGGGAACGAACTAAACGTCCTTTAGGATCCTCAAGTTCAAGCCAAGAACTTGAGAGTTATTTTAATATTTCATTTGAGTTTAATGATACAGATGACGATGGAGAGTTCGATATTTTGCGATAGTGGTCGCAAAAGGAGCAAACATATCCAATTTTGTCCGTGATGGCGAAGGAAATACTTGCTTCACCTGCTTCAACCGTTGCAGTGGAACAAGTTTTTAGTACGGGAGGTAATATATTGAGTGAGAAACGCTCAATGTTGTCTCCCGAAAATTTAGAAGCCCAAGCATGTCTTGATGATTGGATCAAGGCATCAGTACGAAGATAAGATCAGTTGGATTCAGAGGAAGATCAAGAGGAGGACACAGATGGAACAACGATGGAAATGGGTGGGAGTGATTGAGCCACGCCACTCCCTAAGATAAGAAGGGTTAAAAGGTAAGAGAACTACGTGGGCTTTGATTCCTCTATACCCTAAAAGGATACGTAGATAACTTAAATTTAAGTTCAAGTTCATTTTTATTTTTAAAATAGTTTTTAATTATATAATTTAAATTTTTGTGGATATTTTTTTAAAATTTAAGTGCAATTTTTTTTTATTGAAATTTAAGTTTAAACTTTAAGATTTCAAGTTGAATATTTTTTTTTATATATTTATTATAATTAGAATAATTGATACTTTAAATTTTAAATAATATTTTTTTTTCAAATTTAAGTTAAACATTCATTAAATTCAAAAATTAATGATATTTTTTTTTAAAATTTAAGTTCAAAAATTTTCATTCAAATATATGTTTAAAATTTCAAACACTTGTTTTTGTTTTACAAAAGTTACAATTTTATAAAATTAATAGTTAATTAAAAAGTTACAAATTTTTAAAATATAGGTAAAAAAATAAATAAAAAATTCAAGGGTTGGAATCGGAACTGGAACCGGCGGTTAACCGGAACCGTAACTTGAACTGGCCCGGCGGTTCCGGAACCCGGACCGTAACCGACCTTGACGGTTAAGGTTAAGGGTCGAAATTTTCTTAAACCGTAGAACCGATGATTTTGAACCGTAACCAACGATTTCTGAACCGTGGTCAGGTCTATATATATACATATATATATATATATAATATATATATTCTCAAAGGACAAATGTGTTTTGACATCATGCTCATGTGACTTTTAGGACACTTAATTCTTAAATCTTCTCAACTGTTTTTGATGGTTTTATACACCACATACGTTTAAAATTGGGTCTATATTTGTCACACGTGTTACTTTATCCGTTCCGTTTTAATAGCCCTGTCCCTCCAATTTTATTAGGTTTATGATGCTGTACTATAATATTTTAAGTGAAAATTGAAAAAATAAAAGTTTTATCTATTTTAAAATTTTAATAATGGTAATCGAAAGTTAGTTATGGCATATTACTGTATTAATTGAGACTCTAGCTTTTGTTGACACAAAATTTTATAAATTTTCGTGTTGGGTTTGTTGATGTTTACATCTTTTGGATGAAAAATTCATTTTTCTATGGTAGAATTTAATTTGCATTTGTTTTACCCCTTCAAAATATCCATATTTATTTTCTGGAAATTTTATTTTTCGAGACACTCGTCCTTTCTTTACATTCTTGAACATAAAATATAATTTATTATTACAGTTAATCTTATATATTCAAATAATTATTACCAATATTTTAGTCAAGAATGACTCTCTTTAGTGAGTTTCCTACACTTCTTTCTAGATGTAGGTTACCAAAACATATTGGTTTTGAATGATGATATAAAAATAGCTATTTAATTAGTGTTATTATATTTAAAAGAATAAGAGAGAAATAATGTATTGTGGGTGGGGATTAATTATGAAGAAAGAGAAAGAGTGACAAAGGAACGGATTGGTGTATTATAAAATGGGATAGTTTGTATATTAAAAAAGGTGAAAAAAGTTGTATATCCATTTTTTTATGGGTTCGAATTTGGATTTGTGATCCAAGATCTGGACCCAAACAAAGCTAATCCCTTGCTCACAGTGCCAATTTTCATTCTCAAATAAAAAATTAACTAAGTCGACTAAGTGTTTTGAGGCTTGAGTCTCTTCTCTTCAAATCACTGTAAGCTAGTAGTAGGATTATAATTTTTACGATTTAATTTGACAAATTAGTTTGCCTCAATTAATCAAACTTTTTAGTTAATAATTTTAGAATTAATCTTATTAATCCTTAAAATTTCTAAAAATTATGATTGGTGTCTACAAACATTCCTTGAAAACTTAGTTAATAATCTTAGAATTAATCTTATTAATCCTTAAAATTTCTAAAAATTATGATTGGTGTCTACAAACATGCTTTGAAAACTTAGATAAATGTGAAATAACTAAGTGAACATTCCATTGCAATTACCAAATAATAATGTACTTTCTCATTATATCTCAATTGAACCTAGGATATGAAAATTCTTGAAATCCTAAAGCTTTAATAACTATTTATCAATTTCAAGTATATGATTTAATAATTGTTTTTTATTTTTCCTTTTACATTTACTAAAAATTTTCAAGCATGTACTTTCTGATGCAAGGACATATACACATTTAAATGAGCGATAAATCCTTTATTGAAATTTACAAACTTTAACATATTCCACCCAACAAATTTCTTTCAACGTTCAACAAGTAATTAGAATATCTATCGAAGTATAATGCTTCGTATATAAAGTTATTATGATATCTTAAGTTTAAAGTCTAATTTTATATACTATAATTCTTATCCGACATAACAAATTTCCAATGAAGAGTTCTATATAAGTACTTACACAAGAAGTCACTATAACTATATTCATGAAAGGAGACATTCTCCCATTTAAGAATGCATCACGTGTTACCTTATTCGGATTATCAATGTCCAATTTCTATGACTCTTTGACTAAGAATATTTATAATCAAAATTTTGGGATATGTTTTAAGATGCATGACCGTATTCCATAGTCGTATATGAGCTACGGACTTCACCAAATGCAATGAAGATGAATAAAGTGTTTATGTTATTGATATTGAGTGAATAAGAAAGTTTATACAATAGTCTTGCAACACCAATCTAATTAATTTCTACGGCACTACTCCAACATTTATTACTAAAATTTGATGGTTTCTCTCTATGTCTATTTATTTGACTGTCCAATTTAAAATCAACACTTTTAGACTTAATTTATGGATGATAATGGAACGAGTTTGTCAAAACCTGAACCCGTCCATTTCATATCAATCGGATTCGGGTTAGACCCGCTACACTCGTTAGACTCGTTTTATAATTTTAAAAAATATAATTTTTTTTTTAAATAACACCACTATTTTTTATTTTTAAAATGTATGTTTTAAAATATGATGTTACATAAATGCATATATATTAAAATAAAAAATAAATAAAAATTAAATGGGATGGGGGAAGTTTGAAAATAAAAAATAAGACCCGCCCTTGGACCTATTTATAACCTTAAAACTCACCCCAAGCAGGGTAAATTTGGTTTTGGACTCGCTCCATTGCCATTTCTATTTGTTTTGACAATGTTGATATGTAGACTATGCAAATTTGTTGGAAATACTTTTATCAAATAAAAAATAATTTTGTTTTCCAATCAAATCGGGCGTAGCTGAAAGACGTGGTATCAGACACTACAAAAATATTCATAAAATTAACACAATTGTTATTATATTCAAGGGAGTTTTAAAAAATATAACCTGATAGAAAAAACAATCCATTTTTTTTTCTAGTGATACTTTCATAATCTTCAAGCCTTTCCAATCCAAGCTGTTTTTGATTGAATCAGACACCAAGATTTTTCAATCCAATCATTCACACCAATGGAACGAGTTGGCGTTCTTAACACTGTATTGAATTATACTGTATAATTTATTTTGTGATATTTACAACTCATAAAATCACAAGGTTGGACTTAGGAGACGGGAAAAAAAATATTCAGGAAAAAACTAGGAGAATTCTTATGTTCAAGAATGCGTCTCTTAGAGAGAATAAGAGATCTCCTTTTATATTATAATTTTAATCTGTAAGTATGCATGAGTGGGTACTTATGTTGTTGAATGTACTTTTTTATGAACGATTGTATTATGTGATGGATGTATGGTTGTAAGGTAACGATTTTTTATCGTTATTATTTGGTTTCTTAGGATTACATAGTTGATGTAATTATTTTTGATTAGATCAAAAATTATAACTCAAAATTTATGATGGAGATCATATGAAGATAGACGAGAAGAAACTAGGAAAATTAGCAGAAAAAAAAATTGTGCGCCTGAAAGCAGAAGTGGCACCGCGACGCCACCCTATCAATGTCGTGGTGCCGATTGAGGAATTTTTTTTGTTTTTTTTATATTGTTTCTTTTTAGGTTGTAATTTAATTATCTTAGGGAACCCAACCAAAAAAATTATTTATTTAATTTTTATTTATTTTTTTGATGAATGTATGAGATATAAATTGCCATGCATAATTGTATGTCATTCATAATACCCACTCATAGTCATTATGAAGTTATGCATACTTGTCACCATATTAAGTAGAGTAATATGTAATATTTTATAGGATAGGAGTAGAATTATTTGGAATAATCGATATGTCATTTTAGTTTATTAGTTACATTTAATAAAATCACTATTTTATTAAAGCTTTAATTATTAGGAGTTTGTTAGCTTAGGTTTGAACTTAGATTTTGAAAAATATAATACCTAGATAAGCCCAATAGGATTGGACTTAGCTAGAAAGTATTAATATATAGAATATATTAATTAGAAACATTAGATGTTTTGAGAAACTTTATTGTAAAATAATGAATGGAAAATGATACGACAATATATTCCACGGTCCCTACTATTAACTCAACACCATGAAATTTAAATGGTACCTTACGAAGCTATGATTTCGTCCTCCTATGAAGGGTGTCTATTTAAGCCAATAGCAAGGCTAGTTTTAAATGATAGGATTTTAAGATGTATTTCAAAAATTGACCTATTGTATGACGATAATTTTGAGTTAAGCTAGTGAAGTTCGAAATAGTGGGTCACACTCATGAAGGTGTAAAAAGTTAGTTTAGCTATCTCTTGACTGATTTAATAATAATTATTAAATGAATAAAAATATGAGATATTTTGATGATTTATTTATTACTTGAGATGGTTTCGATTCAATCGTCTTTAGTCTACCCTATGACAACATACTAATTGTGAGATTGAATTACCATGTAATTAGTAAAATGATTATGTGTTCATACACCATGCATCACATTTACTATTTCAAATTTTATTTTGATGTTCATACATTTATTTATTAATTTCAGCAATCATGTCTAGTCAAATCCCATTCTTACATTACTTATTAATGAAAAGTTGACTGGAAAAAAATTTTATTAAGTGGGAAAGTAACATTAACATAGTACTTGTCTTTTAAAACTTCAAATTTATCCTTGTAGAGGAATGTCCTCAAGAATCTGCAAGCAATGCTCTTCGTAATAAATGAGAAAGCTGTGACAAATGGATTACAACCAATAACAAAGCTTGTGCCTACTTGTTAGCGGGTATGTCTGATGTGCTTAAGTTGAAGCACGAAAAGATGGAGACTGCTTATGAGATAATGGAGTCCATGCAGGCTATGTTTGGGCAACCTTCTGATCAATCGTGTCATTGAGCTGTGAAAATGGCTATTAATGCGAAGATGCAGAAGGGGACCTTAGTTAGGGAACTTGTTTTGAATATGATTAACTATCTGAGTGAAGCTGGACTCATGGTGTGACCATAGATGAGTGCACCTAAGTGAGTAAGATTTTAGAATCACTCTCACCGGCTTTTGTGCAGTTCAAAAGTAACTATGTTATGAACAAGTTGAGTTATGATATGACTCAATTGCTTAATGAGTTGCAAACCTTCGAAGCCATTTCTATTGGAAAGGCTAAAGAAGGTGAGACATATATTGACAAGGATGCCATCTTCCTCAAACAATGGTAAGAAGAGGAAGAATAAAAAGGGTAGTTTTAGGACTTAATCCAAAAGCAATGGCTAGAAGAAGATTGACTCAGAGAAAAAGCCAAAAGGAAAGTGTTTTCATTGTAGAGTTGAGGGTCATTGAAGAGAAACTGTCCAAAGTATCTCTTCGACCTCTAGGAGAATAAGAAAGGTAAATATGATTTACTTGTTCTTGAAGCTTGTTTAGTGAAATGATTCGTCATATTGATAGTTGATTCGGGAGCCACTAATCATGTTTACTCTTTTCTGTAGAAATTTAGTTCTTATAAGGAGCTTTCTGAAGGGAGATTCATAGTGAGAGTTGGCAATGGGGCCTTAGTTTCGACAAAAGCAGTGGGAGTTGTCTATTTGAATTTTAGGAATAAGTATATAATTTTGAACAATGTTAATTTCATTCACAATTCTCGTAGAAATTTAATTTATGTTTTCAAGTTGCATAAGCAATTATTTGGCATTTATTTTTGTAGTAATGAGATTATAATTTCTAGAAATGGTATAGCTATTTGTCATGCAAAGATGGAAATTGGACTTTAAGGGTTAAGGCCTAATGAACAACCATTGCTTAATGTCGAATGTTTATAGTACAACATCCCAAGCCTAAGAGCCAAAAAATTTCTCAAGTGGATGAAATGTATCTTTGACACCTAAGGTTTGGACATGTTAATTTAGATAGGATTAACATGTTTGTAAGGATGGTCCTTTAAGAGAGCCATAAGTTGACACTCTTCCTATTTATAAATCTTATCTACGGGTAAAATGACTAAAATACCTTTCACTGGAAAGGGTAATAGGGCTAAAGAACCATCTGAGCTTGTTCATACTGATGTTTGTGGTCTTATGACCACACAAGCTAGAGGTGGCTGTGAATATTCAGTCAAATTTGTTGATGTTTTTTCAAGATATGATTTAGTTTACCTAATGCAAAGGAAATATGAAACTATAGGGAAGTTTAAAGAATTCCAAGTAGAGGCTAAAATACAATTAGGCAAATCTATAAAGTCTTTAAGATTAGATTGAGAAGGCGAGTATGTTGATATTGAGTTTGAGGACTATATGCCAGAGTATGGTATTTTATACCAACTAATGACACTTGGAACTCCTCAGCACAATAGTATTGCTGAGACGAGAAGTTGGACTTTACTTGATATAGTGAGGTCCAGGATGAGCTACTTTTCATTACCAGATTGATTTTGGGTTATTCACTATAAACTGCGGTGTATATTTTGAATGTAGTACCGTCCAAGTCTATCCAAAAGATATCCTTAGAATTTGAATGACAGTAAACCTACTTTATGTTATTTCGTGTGTGGATGTCCGATGTCCAACACATGTGCTTAAAGAAAAGACTGTAAATTTGCAACCACGATTAAAAGTATGTTTGTTTGTGAGATACCCTAAAGGTACAAGAGGATGTTTGTTTTATAATCCTCAAGATAAGAAGGTAATTGTGTTGTTAAATGCCACCTTTTTAAAAATGATTATATGAAAAATTTTAAACCTCGTAGTAAAATTGTACTAGAAGAGTTACTTTATGATGAGATCAGACCACAACCAATAAAAGTTGTTGGACAACATACCCAAAAGACCACCAACTCTAATTAGAATGTCATCCCAGTCTATTAGACCACCAGCACAGACAGGATGGAGAGGCACAAGTTTTTGTCTTTGACAACAGTAAGGATGATCTATTGACATTCAAGCATCTAATAGAAGATTTTGGTAAAGAGAAATGAAAAGTGGCTATGAACTAAGAAATGAAGTCCATGTACTCTAATTTTGTGTGGGAGCTTGTTGATCCACTTGAGGATGTCAGGCCCTTTGGAATGGATCTTCAAGAGAAGGAGATGTATAGATGGGAAAGTAGAGACTTTCAAAGTAAGGCTAGTGGCGAAGGGCTATACTCAGAAAGAGGCACTGGATTATGAGGAATCTTTCTTGCATGTAGCCATACTTAAATCTATCCATATACTACTCTCCATCATTACAAGCCTAGATTTAAGATATGACAAATGGATATTAAGGCAACCTTTTTGAATGATTTTCTTGAGGAAGATATATATATGCAACAACCAGAGTGTTTTATAGCACAAGGCCAAGAGCAGAATATCTGCAAGTTGCTAAGGTCTATTTATGAATTAAAGCAAGCTTCTAGATAATGAAGTCTAAGATTTGATGAGACCATCGAATCTTATGTTATTGATCAGAATATTGATGAACCTTGTGTACACAAGTACATCAAAGACAAAAAGGCGGTCTTCTTGGTCCTTTATGTAGATAATATTCTACTAATTGGGAATGATCTAGAAATATTACCTAATGTCAAGGAATGGCTAGACAAGTAATTCCAAATGGAAGATTGGAAGAAGCAAATTATATTATTGGGATTCAAAATTGTAAGAACATAATTTGGCATTGTCTTAGGCATCTTATATTTATAAGATAGAGACAACTTCCCTAAGCCTCATTAGCAGACATCCTTGTGTATGCCATGTAGTCTACAAGACTACACATTTATTATGCAATAAAGATAATCAATTATTTCCAGTCAAATGTAGGACTAAATCACCAAAAAATGGTAAAGAATTTTCTTAAATATCTTAGGAGAACGAGAAAAAAATATGCTGGTGTATTCAAGTGGAGACCTGAATCCCTTTAAATATACTGATTCTAATTTTTATAAAAAAAGAAGAGTTAAAAGTTGATCTTTGAATCAGTGTCTACTAAAAGTGGAGGAGCTATAGTCTAGAATAGTATTAAAGTGTTAAACAATCCAGTACTTTTAATTCAATCTTGGAGGCTGAATACTTAGTAGCTTATGAAAAAACAACTAAAGAAGTAGTATGTCTCAAGATTCTTTACTGATTTGGAAGTTGTTCCAAATATGATAAAATATTTCCGAGTCAAATGTTGGGATTAGGATTGAGAGACATGTCTCAACTACTTTAGGGCAAGTGGGAGATTGTTAGGGATAATGGCCTAAAAGCGTGTATTTGTGCATTAATTGTTGAATTAATAAAATAAAATTTCATTCTTGTTTTTATGCAAATGGTATGCTTATGAATATCATAAAATCCCTGTGAATTAACATAACCATAATCTTAGTATATAAGTATTATGTACAAGAGGATTAATATTATAGATAACAAACTAAATTAGTCCATAATGAAATTAATTAAAGTTAGGATCTTTAATTAAAGTATTATTAGTGCTGCAGTCTATTAACATTAAAAATATAATGGTCTTATCCGGAATATTGATGTGGTGACATTATAATGGAGGCACTTCATATATGTGTTTATATAGGATCAGACTAGATGTAATCTAACATAATTCTCATTGTTTTCTTAAATTCAAATAACATCAATAGATGATTATATATATGCTTATCTTAATATTGAGCAGTTATAGACTCCTATTTATTTAAGTATGATCTTCAATTTGCTTGTTAAAGTTAGTTCTATTGATTAGTTAACTCTCGAATTAAATAGTAGAACACTCAAATTTATAACTTGGTTATAAGTTAACTGTTCACTAGTGAATTAACGATAGACAAAGTGCTATAATTTTAAGGTTGCAAACCCAAGTGCAGGTTGTAGTAAGTAATAAATTTCTCGTGAGTCCGAGGTCGATCCACAAGAAAGTTGTTTGAAGAATTCAAATTTATATTTCTAAAAAGATGGAGTTTATGTGAATCAAAATATATGAACAATTAATGTATGATGTAACTAAAGAAAAACCGAAATAATAAAAGTACTGAGGATTAGGGATCCACTCTTGAGTTTTGGATAAAAAAATAGTTATTTATTCTTTTTACCTCTATTAATTGCCACAATTGGAATCCATACATAATGAAGGTTCCAATGGGAAGATATTATCAAGTAACTCATGCAATAAGGTAATCATGATATTGTCTTACTATTGCAAATTATCTCTTAACGCCAACACTTATTTATGGGATCAAGCATTTATGTACACCTTTGTCAACAATAAATCAAGGTTTCACATTAGCAGTCGGTGGGGTAAAACTGTATAATAAGCTAAATGAACCCAAGTATTTGTTGCGCCATTGGAGATACATAAATCAAGAATCACCACAAAACAAGTAAGGTTTAGATCAAAAATAAAAATAATAATACAACATACTTAAACAATTTCTACCCGTATAACCATTTCTCTTCCTACATCAAGAGATTCACCCTTTTTTCTCAGCAAAATGAAATTTAGAAAGACATAATAAAAGTAACAAAGACTAAAAATATAAGAGAAACTAGAGAATGCATTTCTATTACTACTAGAAAACTTACAATACTAGAAAATATACAAACTAGATAACTTAGCCTAAAGAAATCCTCTACCCCCCTCCTCTTACAAGCTTAATACATAGCCTATTTATAGTACTTGAAGTAAGCTAGAGGCCAAACAAATAATGGAGGGGTTAATCAAGTGGTATGCTAGTTGCCAATAGTTGATAAGTTGTTACACAAATTTCTCATCCATTGAATTGAATTATATTTTTCGGTCAGATACAGCCCAATTTTGAAGATATGTGAAGAATCAAAATTGTAGATCTTTCAGCGCTGATATATTTTCATATATCTTTTGTCAAATTTGGCGATCGGATGAAGGAGATATGGTCAAATTACCGAGTCATGTTCAAGAGCCGCCCTGTAACATCAGCAGCAACTTACAGCGTATGGTTTTACCATTTTGACACATTTTCACACCATCTTGTCTTCATAAAACTTGTTTATTTACCTCTTGGTTATAACATATCCTAATTTCAGACCAAAATAAATTTGGGCTCAAGATATATAACCGAATTGGTAAAATAAGTCAATACTGGGCTGGACTCTAATCCGAATTTTGGTGATCCATTTTGTGTAATTACTTGGATGAATTTTCTACTATCATCAAGACTGAATTGGGCTGACCCTCCAACATAAAAGTTGTACCTCTATCTCTTGGCTTTCAAATGAAACAAGCTTTAGGTCCATAGAGCTTTTGATCATGAAGTTATGTTCAAATTACAAAAACTGCACAAGTCTGGAAATATGCTTCAATTTATTCCCTAACACAAAACATTAATAAAACAATAATATTAACAAGAATAAAGCAAGAAAAGTATAAAGGATTTGATATAAAAATATGTCAAAATATGCACCTATCAAATTCCCCCACACTTAACCCTTGCTTGTCCTCGAGCAAGTTTAAAACAAACATAAACTAATCCACTTTCGTAGGAAATCACGATTGCATTTAGCATATGAAAGAAGCCTTTAAACCCCTAGGTGGCCCATAGAGGACGAGTTGTAGTCTCGTGAAGGTTTCCAGCAGTGATACCTACAAACACCTATAATAACTATCTTCTAACTTTTATTCTCATGAAGCAACAAAGTAATATGGAAATAAAATCAAACAAGTGTTGAGTTTAACTCTTAGTCATTCAAAAATCAATACATTTTCACAATAATCATACTCAAGTGTGTGTGTGGACAGTTAATATCAATAGTGATGAAACTATGCATGTTTCAAATAAGTGAATTCTCATAAAACCTTACAAAAACCATCATCCAATCTCTAACAGAAAAGTTAAACATCATAAGCTCTTCCTTTGGTGCAAATCTCCACTACACTGAAGGCACCACAAGAAATCAAAAGGTTTTCAACAATGGTTGTAATGGGGCCAAAGGGTGATAATGTAGCTAAGAAATAAAAGGATAGGATGCAACAAAGGTTCTAAAAACTTCATGGAATTAGATACATAAAATTTATCGATGAAAAATTCTCCAACTCCACAAATTTCACACTGGAGTCTATTGTTATTGAATTGGACCCCTCTTATTCATCTTGCAACATCTCATTTTTAGTTGCAACTTGTAGCACTTTGCAACTTTTTTTTTTAATTGTTTTTCTTTTTTTTTTTTTAAAGAAACTCCCCCACACTTATCTTCTATTTCAACCTAAATTTCTTTTGTAAGTTCAAGCTATCAATTGAATGTCTCTTAAACTCCAATCATTTTTAGAACAAGGGTTGGATAATAGTGTATTTAGGCTAGGTAAAAAAATATGGTTACAAAAAAAATATTTATTTATTGTAAGGCTCAAAATGGTTTACTAGGGGGATGTTTTCTTGAAACATCATATAGGGAACAAGCTGATTTGGCAATGGTGCTAGAAAGCCTAATGCTTTAATCATTTTTCTAGTGGTGCACTATCAGTCGTTCGCTTCGACAGACTAAAAGTAAAAGTTCTAATACTCAACCCCTACATGTTGAAGATTCAAGTGATGATTAGAGTAAGAGCATAAGAACTATCTATTTTGACATGATTGTCTTCACACTAAATAACATAACTATTTATGCTAAATAAAATTTGAGTATAATTATCGCAAAAATATATTAACCAAATAACAACATCAAAGTCCAAAACAACACCCATCATCAATCAAACCATATTATTCATGCTTAATTTTAATCATTGAAGTTGGAAGAACCTATACGACTAAAAAAAAAATTGATAATTCACAAACATTAGTTAAAAACTTTACAAACCTGCCATGTTATGCAAAAAAAAAATAGGGATGCGTCTCAAAAGTGTTACAATTACCCTTTACTCAGCCACCTTTTTTTCATGCTTTCAACGGACCCATAAAAAAAACACGCTTGATTTATATTTGTTTTTTTTTAATACTAGAAAAACACATATTGAATATACAAGTCATGATATCAATTATCCATCCCCCCAACCTAATCGAGATATTGTCCCTAATGTCAAAAATAGGAAAGTAGAGTTTGAAAGATATCACCTGGAATGCGGCTATTAAAGCTGAAACAACAACAACAACAAAAAAAAACACACATACTATTAGATAAAATCATTAACAATAAGTATCACAAACTGAGAGTCAAATTCAATTTGCGTTTTTGACCATTGTTCCTGTTGGACCAATCTACATTGGTCAAGGTTGGATCAAGTTTTGACACATATGCTAGAAGTTGATCAATCAGTTGGTCAGGTGTCGGAGTAGAAATGATGATTCTTTTCGCAGAAGTTGAAATAAAACCTTTTTTCACAGCATGATCTACAAAAGATAGCAAACCATCATAAAAACCATTAACATTAAGAATACCTATAGGTTTTTGGTGAATGTTGAGTTGTGCCCAAGAGACAATTTGGAATAATTTCTCTAGTGTACCAAAACCACCAGGTAGAATGATGAATGCATCCGCATTGTTTAACATGTTAGGCATTCTATCCTGAATATGTGACACTTTTAGTTCATCTCCAATGGTCATACCTGTGATATTCTGTATTGTTAAAGATTTTGGGATAACTCCCAAACTTTGACACCTCATACATAAGCTGAAATAGCAACACACTCCCCATTAACCCCAAACTGCCTCCCCCATACACTAAATGAATTTTTCTTTCTGCTAAAGTTCTACCAAGGTTATTGACTGCCCCTATAAACTCACCATTTTTTCCTAGACTGGATCCACAAAAAACACAAATGGAATTAAATTTGCGAGTTGAAGAAACTTCCATTTTTTTTTCTTTTGAAAATAAGTTGTGCAAAAATAGAGTGAGTACGGTGATATTTATTGAGGTGTGAACAGGGAATGCATTTATTGCATGTCTTTTTCTTTTGTCAAAAAGGTTGAAAATAAAGACACATACGAAATTTAAAAATTACCTACTAACATGTGTATGTACATGTAGTTGTGATTGTGGCTCACATCTTCCTTTGGTTTTACATCCAGTAACGGCTTAAACGCCCTCTATGGGTCGAGGATATGCTTCCCATCCAGTTTTCTTATAAACTGGCAAACAGGGTCTTTTAATGTCAGATTCCCAAAACTATAAAGCTCATATTCATTTCGAAAACGATCCCATAAATCAAGAATTGCACGTTGTACCAATCCACATGAATGCGTCTCAAGAGTCAATATAATATGATCTAAAGACTCCTTACTCAGTCGATCCATAATGAATTTAAGTTTATCTTCTCGATTTTTAGAGACCATTCTTAAAGAACGACACTTTGTGTTGTAAGTCCATCTAGCACAAATATGACAAACTTTCATTTTTTTCGCCCTTCATTTTTTTGAATATGTGCTTTTACCAAACCAGACATGTATCTAGTAAGCAAATCTGGAAACTCATGTGAAAACTCACCTGCCCTTACCTTTGCTTCAATTATCCATCGTATGTCCTCCAGAATGCCCTTGTGCATAAGCATCCTCAATCTTTCAATCCTGATTTTATAAATTTTCAAAATTGCATTTTTAGGAAGAAAAAGAAATTGCTTCTTGAGAGTTAGAAAAATATCACCCATTTTGAAAAGAACAAGAAAAGAGAATGAGAAAAATAAAGAAAATTTGTACAAAGATTTCCATTGTTTGGGAAACTGACAAGTCCGACTTTTATAGCCACGGAGTACCGTTATCCGCTATTTAATCGGGAAAAGAAAAAAAAAAAAGAAGAAGAAGAAAAAGAAAAATGTCAGAGAAAAAATGAGTATATACAACACTAATCATAACAAGGGTTAGAAAGAAAAAGAATTTCCTCTTGTGAAAATTGATTTTCTAGAAATGGTTTAACTCTTTGTCCATTTACTTTAAATATGTTACCATTTCTAGGATTCTCAATGTCAATTGCCCCATAAGGATATACTTTTTTTACAACAAAAGTACCACTCCACCTTGATTTTAATTTTCAGGAAACAAATGCAATCGACAATTATAAAGCAAAACCTTTTACCAACCTCAAATATTTTTCTTGAAATTTTATTATCATGAAAATATTTGATTCTTGATTTATAAATTTTAGAATTCTCATATGCATCATTTCACAGTTCTTGAAGTTCATTGATTTGCAATTTGCGCAATTTTGAAGCTTCATCAAGGGTGAAGTTAAACATTTTGATTGCCCAATAAGCTTTATGTTCAAGTTCAACAGGTTAATGACAAGGTTTTCCATAAACTATACTATAAGGAGACATGCTTAATGATGTTTTGAAAGCAATTCTGTATGCCCAAAGTGTATCGGTAAGTCTAAGAGACCAATCTTTACGGTTTGGGTTAACTGTTTTCTCCAAAATTTGTTTTATCTCCCTATTTGCAAGTTCAACTTGTCCATTTGTCTGAGGGTGATAAGGGGTTGCAACTTTATGTATGATTCTATATTTCTTCATTAAAGTTCCGAAAATTTTGTTACAAAAATATTTTCCCCCATCACTGATAATAGATCTAGGAATTCCAAATCGACTTAAAATATTTTCTTTCAAAAAATTTATCACTATTTTGTGATCATTGTTTCGACAAGGAATTGCCTCGATCCATTTTGAAACATAATCTATGGCAACCAATATGTAAAGAAAACCAAATGATAATGGAAATGGCCCCATAAAATCAATACCCCAACAGTCAAAGATTTCAATCACTAGGATAGGGTGTAGGGGCATCATATTTCTCTTTGAAAGGGACCCTAACTTTTGACAATTTTCACAACTTTTGCAGAAAGTATAAGTATCTTTGAAAAGAGTTGGCCAATAAAATCCACATTGCAAGATTTTTGCAGTAGTTTTCTTTACAGAAAAATGACCACCACATGCTTCTGAATGACAAAATTTGACAATATTACCTATCTCATTGTCAGGCACACATCTTCGAAAGATTTGATCGGACAATATTTGAATAGGTATGGATCATCCCAATAAAATTTTTTAACCTCAGTCAAAAACTTCTTTTTGTCTTGAGAGTTCCAATGAGATGGCATCTTTCCTGTCACAAGAAAATTAACAATGTCAGCAAACCAAGGTAAAATAGAAACATTAAATAGTTGTTCATCAGGGAAAGTGTCATTAATAGGTGTGGTTTGAAACGAGTCATCACAAACAAGTCTCGACAAATGATCAGCCACTACATTCTCTACTCCCTTTTTATCTCGAATAGTAACATTAAATTCCTGGAGTAAGAGAATTACCTAATCAGTCTTGGTTTAGCATCTTTTTTTGACAAAAGATATTTCAAAGCTGCATGATCACTGAAAATAATAATTGGTGAGCCAACAAGATAAGATCGAAATTTATCAAATGCAAAAATTACAGCAAGTAATTCTTTTTCAGTTGTTGTATAATTCAATTGAGCACCATTTAAAGTTTTACTTGCATAGTAAATAACATATGATTTTTCATCTTTTCTTTGTCCCAAGAAAGCTCCAACAGCATAATCACTAGCATCACACATTATTTCAAAAGGTAAAGTCCAATCTGGAGGCTGCATGATTGGAGCAGACGTAAGCATGCTTTTAAGCTTAACAAAAGCATTTTCACAGTTTTTAGTCTATTCAAAGATAGTGTCTTTTGTTAGAAGATTACACAAAGGTTTAGATATTATACTAAAATCTTTGATAAATCTTCTATAAAAAACAGCATGTCCTAAAAATGATCTAATCTCCTTCACAGTCTTTGGTGTTGGCAAATGACAATTAACTCAATTTTAGATTTATTAACCTCAATACCTTCTGATGATATAACGTGTCCAAGAACAATACTAGTTGTTACCATGAAGTGACATTTCTCTCAATTGAACACAAGATTTTTTTCTTCACACTTGATCAAAACCTTTTCTAAATTAGATAAGCAATCATCAAATGAATTACCAAAAATAGAAAAATCATCCATGAAGACTTCAAGAAAACGTTCAACCATGTCACTAAAAATACTAAGCATGCATCGTTGGAATGTAGCTGGTACATTACATAATCCAAAAGGCATCCTTCGATATGCAAAAGTACCAAAAGGACATGTAAAAGTTGTTTTCTCTTGATCTTCAAGTGCAATTGCAATTTGATTATATCCAGAATATCCATCTAAAAAGCAATAAAATTATGTTCGCAACTCTTTCTAAAATTTGATCCATGAAAGGTAATGGAAAATGATCTTTTCTAGTAATTGAGTTGAGTTTTCTATAGTCAATGCACATTCGCCAACAGTAACAGTCCTAGTTGGAATTAATTCATCATTCTCATTCTTGACTACAGTAACCCCAGATTTCTTAGGTACAACTTGAGTAGGACTTACCCATTTGCTATCAGAAATAGAATAAATGATTCCATTATGTAAGAGTTTAATGACTTCATTTCTTACTACTTTTTCATATTGGATTTAGCTTGTTGCATTTCTCTAGATGGTTTAGCATTTTCCTCTAGATAGATGTATGTGTGCAAATAAAAGGATTAATACCTTTAATATCAGCAATGGTCTATCCTCAAGCATTCTTATGCATTTTCAGAATTTCGATCAACTTACCTTCTTGAAATGCATCGAGTTGGAAAGAAATTATTACTGGAAAAGTCTCATTCTCACCCAAGAAAGAGTATTTCAAATTAACTGACAAAAGTTTCAATTCAACCATGGGAGATTTAATACTTAAGAATAGATTTTTCTGTTGATGATGAAAGTTTTTCGAACCTTGGCTTCCAAAAATATTTTTTTGTACCTGCAAAAATTCAGAGATAGTATTAGTTTGTTCCTTTCTATAAATACTTTCACTTTCAAAACAAGTTTCAAAGAATCTGAAGAGTTAGTAGTAGTAAAGTATTCATGAACAAGTTCCTCAATCGAATCCACTTCATGTACTTTGACATCTTCTGCAGGTTGCATACAAACATTAAACACATTTAGTTCCAAAGTCATATTCCAAATGATAACTTCAAAATACCATTTCTATAATTGATCAAAGCATTGAAGTTGCAAGAAAAGAATGACCCAAAATGATAGGAATTTGTGTATGTGTTTGTACAACAGGCTCTGTGTCCAAAACAATGAAATCAACTGGAAAGTAAAACTTATCAATTTGTACCAACACATCTTCTACTATCCCCTTTGGAACTTTAATCGAACGATCAGCTAGTTGGAGTACAACAGAAGTTGTTTTAAGTTCTCCCAAACCTAGCTGTTCATAAACTGAAAAAGGTAGAAGATTTACACTAGCACCAAGATCAAGCAAAGCACGCTCTATTCTAGTGTTTCCTATGATACATGAAATGGTTGGAGAACCTGGATCTTTGTACTTTGGTGAAGTGAATTGTTGAATGATTGAACTAACACTTTCAGTTAAAAATGCCTTCTTTTGTACATGATATTTTCTTTTGATTGTACATAAATCTTTCAAAAATTTGGCATAAGGTGGAACTTGCTTGATTGCATCCAACAATGGAATATTAATCTTAACTTGTTTAAAAATTTCATAAATTTCAGCATTGAGTTCAATTTTTGAGTTGCTTGCAATCTTTGAGGAAAGGGTGCTGGAGGTAAATATTTTTCTTTTTCATCATTTTCACGCTTACCTTCTTCAAACTTACCTTTATCGTCAAGACTATTTCCATTTTTCATTTCTGGAGGTGGATTAGAAACTTTCTCCTTGGGATGAATAGTCTTGTCAACAACTTTTCCATTCCGAAGAGTTGTAACTGAATTAGCCTCCTTGACTGCATTTTCACCTGAAGAAGAAACATGACACTGAGTAGAAGGATTAGGTTGAGGTTGAGCAGGAAATTTACCCTTTTCATGAGTACGCAAAGAAGTTGTCAGTGTTGAAAGTGTGCTTCTGATCTCATTGATAGCTTGTGAAGTCTGATTATTGATATTTGTTTGTTCATGCATAAATTCTTGCAAAGTCTTCTCAATGGATTTTGTATGTGGAGGTGGATAAGAATGAAAGTTTTGTGGTTTTTGTGAATGCAGTGGTTGTGCACGGTTATCATCTCGCCAACTGAAATTGGGATGATTTCTCCATTGTGGATTGTAAGTTTCAGAATATGGAGAATGGAAAGGTTTTTTGAATGTGTTCATAAAATTTGCTTGTACTGGAATATTTGGACATTCATTGGTGGAGTGCCCCAAAATTTTACAATTGCTACAAACTTCTTCCTCATGTACAGATTTGATTTCCTTTACTTTTTTAAGTTCCATGGCTTCAACTTTTCTTGTTAAACTAGCAAACCTAGCATTTAGATCATCTTTTGGCTAAGGTAATATTTTCCTTTATTACTATTAGCAAGATTTGATCTAATAGAACCTTCGGAGAATTAACACTATGCCATGATTGCGAGTTTTCTGCCAAATGATCTAGATATTCTAGGGCTTCGTCAGGTTCCTTATCAAGAAACTCACCATTACACATTGTTTCAACAAATTATTTTATTTCAGGAGTTAAACCTTCATAAAAGAAACTAATTAAGCGCCATTTTTCAAAACCATGATGTGGGCATGAATTCAACAAATTTTTAAATCTTTCCCAACATTGAAAAAAAACTTCATTCGAATTTTGAGAAAAAATTTTGAATTTGTCTTTTCAAAGCATTAGTTTTATGAGTTGGAAAGAATTTTTTCAAGAATTCAGCTTGCATTTCTTGCCAAGTGCCAATTGACCTAGGTTTTAAAGAATTAAGCTAATTTTTTGCTTTATCTTTTAAAGAGAAAGGAAATAATTTGAGCTTAACAATCTCATTTGTGCAAGTTTTATCATCAAAAGTGACACATACTTCATCAAATTCTTTTAAATGCAAGTAAGGGCTTTCAGAGTCTAAACCATGGAAATTAGGAAGTACAGGGATCATACCTGACTTGAATCGAAAATTGTTTGCATTTAGAGGAAAAATGAAACAAGAAGGAGAAGAATTTCAAGGAGGTTGCAAGTAATAACACATGGTACGCACCTGTTGATTCTCATTTTCATCCTGGACACTTTCATTTTCAGCTATAGTGGAAGTGTGTGGAGATGATTCAAACAAATTTCCAAACAAAGTTTTGGAATTATTTCTTACTAAACGTCGAGAATTATAACTACGATACCATATAACCATATATCCACAAAGAAAATAAACAAACTATATTTACAAAGAAAAAATATTAACAAACCTGAATACTTACCTTGCCTTCCCCGGCAACGGCGCCAAAAACTTGCTACAACTTTAAGATTGCAAACCCAAGTACAGGTTGTAGTAAGTAATAAATTTCTCGTGAGTCCGAGGTCGATCCATAGGGAAGTTGTTTGAAGAATTCAAGTTTATATTTCTAAAAAGATGGAGTTTATGTGAATCAAAATATATGAACAATTAATATATGATGTAACTAAAGAAAAACCGAAGTAATAAAAGTACTGAGAATTAGGGATCCACTCTTGAGTTTTGGATAAAGAAATGGTTATTTATTCTTTTTACCTCTATTAATTGCCACAATTGGAATCCATACATAATGAAGGTTCCAATGGAAAGATATTATTAAGTAACTCATGCAATAAGGTAATCATGATATTGTCTTACTATTGCAAATTATCTCTTAATGCCAACACTTATTTATAGGATCAAACATTTATGTACACCTTCGTCAACAACAAATCAAGATTTCACATTAACAGTCGTGGGGGTAAAACCGTACAATAAGCTAAATAAACCCAAGTATTTGTTGTGCCATTGGAGATACATAAATCAAGAATCACCACAAAACAAGTAGGGTTTAGATCAAAAATAAAAATAATAATACAACATACTTAAACAATTTCTACCCTTATAACCATTTCTCTTCCGACATCAAGAGATTCACCTTTTTTCCTCAGCAAAATAAAATTTAGAAAGATATAATAAAAGTAACAAAGACTAAAAATATAAGAGAAACTAGAGAATGCATTTCTATTACTACTAGAAAACTTACAATACTAGAAAATATACAAACTAGATAACTTAGCTTAAAAAAACCCTCTACCCCCCTCCTCTTACAAGCTTAATACATGACCTATTTATAGTACTTGGAGCAAGCTAGAGGCCAAACAAATAATGGAGGGGTTAATCAAGTGGTATGCTAGTTGCCAAGAGTTGGTAAGTTGTTACACAAATTTCTCATCCACTGAATTGAATTATATTTTTCGGTCAGATACAGCCCGATTTTGAAGATACATGAAGAATCAAAATTGTAGATCTTTTAGCACTGATATATTTTCATATATCTTTTGTCAAATTTGGCGATTGGATGAAGGAGATATGGTCAAATTACCGAGTCATGTCCAAGAGCCGCCCTGTAACATCAGCAACAACTTGCAGCGTATGGTTTTACCATTTTGACACATTTTCACACCATCTTGTCTTCAGAAAACTTGTTTATTTACCTCTTGGATATAACATATCCTAGTTTCAAACCAAAATAAATTTGGGCTCAAGATATATAACCAAATTGGTAAAATAAGTCAATACTGGGCTGAACTCTGATCCGAATTTTGGTGATCCATTTTGTGTAATTACTTGGATGAATTTTTTGCTATCATCAAGACTAAATTGGGCTGAGCCTCCAACATAAAAGTTGTACCTCTATCTCTTGGCTTTCAAATGAAATAAGCTTCAGCTCCATAGAGCTTTTGATCATGAAGTTATGCTCAAATTACAAAACTTGCACAAGTTTGGAAACATGCTTCAATTTATTCCCTAACCCAAAATATTAATAAAACAATAATATTAACAAGAATAAAGCAAGAAAAGTATAAAGGATTTGATATAAAAATATGTCAAAATATGCACCTATCACAAGGAACGAGAGATAATTAGAGAGGTCAATAGAAAGCCTAGCTTTATGGACAATCAAACCATATGTTAGGATTATATCAATAGACTACTCAGTGTTGATCATAATAAATTTTCTATAATTATAAGAATGCAATTTCAGTTTTTTGGTGGAGTTTTAGAATTAATAAATTAGATGAATTAATTAAAGATTTTAATTAATTATTTGAATTTGTTGGATCTTGTAACTGTAGGTTGATAGGTCCCTAATCTACCTTCGTAAATATTGTAATGGATTATAAGCAACAAATTATATTATACTTATAATTACAAGAAATTATTTATGATATTGGGTGTTAATTATAAATATCGAAGATTACCAAAAATATGTAATATTAATGGGTAATAAATAAATATTAGATATATATTTTTGATATTTATAATTATTATCTAAAATTATAAATTCTAGATAATTACAAAGAATAAAGATAACATTCCATAGAGATATAGTTATCTTCCAATCAGAGTTAGAAGAGGAATAGAAAACTGGAGATTCAACAACTATAAAATGAGATCTCTTATTCTCTCTCCAGGAGACACATTATTGAACATAAGAATTCTCCTATTTTTTGCAGAATATTTTTCTTGCCAACTTTTGAGTTCGGTCTTGTGATTTCATGAGTTGAAAATATCACAGGATAAATTATACAATATAACTTATAATCTATTACAGTATTTATGAAGGTAGATTGGGGACCTATGAACTTATTACTACAAACTCCAATAAATACAGATAATTAATTAAACTCTTTAACTATTTTGTCAAATTTGTTAATTCCAAGATTACTTCTGCACTCTTGTAATTATAGAATAATTTACTGTGATCATCATTGAGTAGTCCATCGATATAATCATTACATATGGTTTGACCATTTGCGGACAATTCCTAATTAGACATTTCTCAAGTGAGTAATTATTTATAACAAAATTATAATTTGAGCACTTTATTGTTCAATTCTAGAATTAACTAATCAAGAGAACCGTTTTTTCACTTCCCATGGGAAGGTATAGATTCCATAACTGTAAGTTATATTTCCAGTTACCTATCCCAATAGATCCCAAAATGCAAGTGTTTAGAAATACTAACTAATAAATCTTTAACGAGTAAATCAAAGATCATACTGAAATAAGTAGGAGTCTATAACCACTAAGATCAACCCATATATGATTATCTATTGATGTTATTTGAATTTTTAGAAAAAAAAACAAAAATTATGTGAAAAGTCAAATTACATCTAGTCCAATCCTATATAATCACATTATATAAAATGCCTCTTTTATAATATCACCACAACAATAGTCCGGATAAGACCATCACATTCTTATGTTAATGCACTCCACTAATAATGAGTGAATCAAAGATCCCAACCTTAATTAATTTCATTGTGGACTAATTTAGTTTATTATCTATAATCTTGATCCTCTTGTATATAACACTTTTATACTAAAATTATGTTTATATTAATAAATAGAGATTTTTTGATATTTATAAGTATATAAATTAGACTTATCATTTATGTCTAAAAATGTTTGGATTTATCGAATTCCAACATATTCATAGATTTGGATGAGTTTGGGGGTAGATATGTATCTTTCGGTACGTAACTGAATTTACACTAACAAAACACTCTATGTACCAATCATCCAAATATAAGATAGACTTTAGCTTTTGTAATAAAATAGTATAACTATATAAGTTATATAAAGATTCTATAAGTATGATTGAGCATAGGGAATTGGATAAATGCATGAAAAGAACATATTGTTCTGAATGATAAAATTAACAGCATATCTTTTTAAGTTTTCAAAAGATGAAAAAGAATGCAAAGAGAGGAAAGTGCAATATAATAGAAGAAGGAATATGTTGAAAATAGAAAAGAAATAAGTGCATTTTCCATGGATGATAAATAAATGAATAAAACTTATCAAGTATTTAAGGGTTCTCAGTAAGTTGAATTTCTATAAGCTAACTATAGATTGGTAGCATAGTGGATTGTTATGATGATGGATAACAAAAAAAATGGAAACTAAATATAAAAACCTATTTATCTATAATCAAAGTCATTATATAAAGTAGAATCAAATAATTGACTCAAGTAAATGTTAGGTGTTACACATTCACGTTCAAATCAAAACTCAAAGACATTTAACTTAATAATATGAAGCACATAAAGGATTTTGCTCTTACAGAATTCACAAATTATGTAACATTATCCTCCTACTAACAAAAAAAAATATTGATTTTTATATCTTAATAGTTATTTAAATCAATCAAGGAAATAGTTGGTGTCATAAGGATACTGATTTGGTAAATCAATGTATTTGAGTTTGAGGCAGATAGATTTTGAGTTTGGGTTAGATCGATTTTGAGTTTGAGAAAATATGCAACACTCAAAGTACGTTAGGCTTGTTGGGGTGACTGACAGTGAAACTTCTTCGATGCTTAAGTCAGTTCAGGTCGTAAGGTCATAAAAACCAAATGAGCGAAGTGAATGCCAAAAGTCTGATTATCTTATGACAACTAAGCAAAAGGGTATTTATAGTAGGTGGTCCATAAGTGTTGTACATGGTTGGGTACATATGTCACCATCCTAATGATTCAAAAGTCATGTCCACCTTCTAGATCGATGGCTTAGGACCTGGGTGGATCCTACCCTTTTCTTCAGTCAATTTGGGATCAACAAAAATAGGTGCGGACCTTGTAGTGTTTAATTATTTTAGCAAGTTGCTATTGGCAAATTGGTAAAGGTAAAATTGATACACTTTTCTACATCATTACTCCCCCAACTTTTTTGTGCATTTAATACAGAGGAAGCTTATCAGCACCATTGAATTGAAATGTTTGCCGTTGGATGGTGTTAACTCCCCTATATATAAGAGGATTTTATCACTCCATATTTACCTTTTCCCTTGAGTGTAAGAATTTTATGAGAGTTCAGAGTGACCTCCCATCCCATCTTGTACTCAAAAAAGAACTCAAGCCCTTCAGGATCTAAGCTAGTATCCTTTGTTTTCTTTTTATTTAAGTCTTCTATTTTTCCTTTTGTATTCTTCTATAATGGGAATGGCTTCCCATGTTTCTTTTGAGTAAACTCCTAGGACATGTTCGCGTGTTAGAACCACATAGTAATAGGAAAAATGAAATATATCTTTAGTTTATATATAACAAGTCAATATCTAATATCACATATATATGTCTTTCTTCCATAATGTAAACCATTAGATTCAATCGGATTCGAGAATCAATCCAATTTTTTAGGAATCCCCTTTTTTTGTAAATTATTTTTTCCATTCTAATTTCTTTACCATTATTCCAACCGAATACAATCTAAATGGGCAAATTAAATTAATTAGTGTGAATTATTGTATATAAATATTATTATTTGATTGATCTAAGTTCATGCAATTTATTATTTATTACTATTTTATTTTGGTCAATTGTTGAATAAAATCTACTATAAAGTAGAATCATTTCTCCTATTTTTCATTTAATCACACGTTGTAAACATATATCTGATTCAAATTATGATTTAAATAAGAAAATTGGCTGACCAATATAATAGAAAGTGAATATTCGTCGAGGAAAGATAGGATATTAAGTTGATGAAAGGATAATTTTAGGAAAAAGTTCTTTTAGATCTCTTTGCTTTTTTTTTACAACTATCTAATATCGTAATTTTTGATTTTTTTTCATTCCTATTGCTTTCTATCATATATAGAGTCTTGCATATTTCTATTCATTAAATAAATCATCTTGAGCCGTACATACATTCACTACAAGAAAATAGGAAAATAGTGACGAAATCTTAGCAACGACATTATCATTTCGTCGCTAAGTCAAATATTAGCGGCAAAAAAATTCTCTGTCGTTGGAAACAATTAAAAAAAAATTAATTAGATTTTTCGTGTATAGACTTAGCGGAAAAATATAATGTCGTAGCTAATATTTAGCGACGATAACTAATTTCGCCACTAAAACTGATTTTACCGATGATAACTTATAACTTCATCGCAAATATTAAGAGAAAAAAATTATATTACTTTTATCGGCAAAATTTTACATTTCGTTGCTAATAATAATTTTTTTTCTTGTATCTTAGCGACGATGTTTCTCAATTTGCCGCTAAGATGATACTTAGAGATGACATTTTATGATTTCATCGCTAAGTATTATCTTTAGCTATGACCTACTCGTGTCGTCGCTAAAACAAAAGTAATTTTATATTTATATATTTTAATTTTGGCGACGACGTGAAAATATTTCGCCGCTAAGATGATATGTAATGATGATGTTTTACTTTGTCGTCGCTAAGTTTTACCTATAAAATTAATTATATATATATATATATATATTTTAATTTTAGCGACGACGTTAAAATATTTCACCGCTAAGATGATATTTAGCGACGACAAGTTTTATTTCGCCGCTAAGTTTAGCGGAGAAAGTTAATTTTTGTCGCTAAGTTTGGTGTTTTAGTACCTAGAAAACGAACTTCTCCTTCCCCCATTTTAGAAACAATTTGTAGAAAAAGCCCTAGCCCATAAATCGTTAATTCCTCAAGTCCACTGTCGGTCACCTTCATCAAGCTACTATACGTTCCTCAGCGGTCAACCATCACCATCGCCGTCTTTTCTTCTGTCTCTCCAGTTGCTTCTCCGTCACAGAGCCATCGCCCGCATCGTTCCTCGTTCTTCAGCTCCGGCACCGGCACCAGCACCACCTTTGTTTGCATCTCTTTTTAGGTAAAGTTTGTATTTAATCCTTAAATTGTTTTGGTTATTTTTGTTTTTCTGTATTTCTTGCTCATTGTTCAGTTGATAGCCATGGAAGGAGGTAAATTCAGCTTTTCTGTGCAAATCTCATTAACCCTCGATCCTATATTCATTTTTTTCTTGATAACCAAGACCCTAATTCATCAGAGAAACGGTAGAAAAAGAACTTAATGACCAAAAAAGTGAGAAATACATAATAAAACAAGCACAAACCATCTCAAATCTTAAACAACAGAAAAAGGGCTTGCCCCTAACTTATTATCTACCCTCAAACCTCAATAATACCAACTTAAACCCTCTCTAATGAAGGTTCTAAGCAAAACCCGAGATTAATACTCAAAAGGGGTGCTAAATTTCAAAATAAGAATGAGAAAAACTGGAAATTAGGGAAGAAGAGGTGTGAGTGGTGGTAGGGTGGGTAGGTTGGGGATTGTGTGTTTGAGTGTGTTGCAGTGGTTCCAACAGCCAACTAAGTATCCAATAAGAGACAGGTTGGTTGCTTGTGATACAGCTAAAAGGACAGAGAGAGAGAGAGAAAGATAGAGAGAGGGGAGATGATAAGATGAGTGGGAAACAACTGCTGAGATTAACAATCGATCTGAACACAACAAATAACCAAAAATCCAACAAAAAATAAAATCATGAGCATAATGGGTGTGAATTGTGATTATGCTCCTGGATTTAACCCCCCTGCTAAGGCTTTTTTTTTCAACACGCACATTAATTATCCACCCTAATATACCTAATCCCCCCCCCTCTTCTATTTTTTCTAAAAAAGCAGCACTAGACGCTATTAGAGCTAAAAATTGATCCAAGATTTAACCGTTTGGGATGAGTACGGATAAAATGGCAGCTGGAATGGGATCAGGCCTTAGCTAGTTTGCAAAAATGCATTGCATGCGTACCTCATTTTCTGAATTTCTTTTTTTTATTTTTTGGATGTTATACACATATGTATATTGGTATTTGTATATGCGTGAGGAAAAAGATGGGCCAATAGTGTGTGGACTTGTATGATTGTATCCTGTGTGTGTGTGGTCTGAAGGCTACGTTGAAATGTGTTTGCCCTGATACATGATAAATTAAATATTCTAGTACTTGTATTTGTGCAATTTTGATTACTTTGACTAGAATAATCTTGAAATTTTATCAATTATTTGGAAACTTAAAACCACACAGTATTTAGAGATGGATACTTTACCTCTGTATCCCTAGCTCTTTGATTTTCTGAAGCACTGAATTATCTTTAACAACTTGTTTTGATTCCAAATAAAACTTTATTTCATGTTCAACACATAATTTGGGAAGTGGTGCTTGTTGGTTCCCATTGAGAACTATCTCACCTTCTATACTTTCACCTAAGTAGAAAGGCTTTTCTATGATTCTACCTTGCCTTTTTCTATTCACATAAGGTGAAATTTTGCTTTTTTTAGAAATGTAGTTGTGAATTATAATAACTTTATGCTTCTCTTTGTCCCTTCAAAAAAGAAATATAAAGTTTGATTATACTAAAGCTTTATTTGAATGAAATGAAAACTGAAGAAGGGATTGAGATTGATTTGAGTTCTTGAATCAGATGACAAATTTATGGAATTTATAAAACTATAATAGTAATGATAAAACTTTATTTAAATGATCAAACTAAACAAAACTTGTTAAGGACTTCACACATAATTCGTGGTCTTGTTTATCATATTGAATACGTTATAATTATACATATCATGCATATGCATTCACAAACCTTAGACCCCGTTTGTAATATAGGATCAAATTTTTTTTAAATCTTGAATGATTTTAAAATTTGATGTTAAATTCTGAATTGTCCAGTTTGGATAGTTTGAGAACGTGTACTTAATTGTGGTTATATTAGTATGCTATTTGTCTCGTGTACGTGATTAACTATTTTAGTTCGTATCTCCCTTTATTCTTCGTATACACTGTAATATGTGTACTTGGAGAACTATTAGGAGATGCTACTAAAATTTTTACGTACATGAAACAAAGTGGGATTGTGTGTTTGAGTGTGTTGCAGTGGTTCCAACAGCCAACTAAGTATCCAACAAGAGACAGGTTGGTTGCTTGTGATGAAGCTAAGAGGAGAGAGAGAGAGAGAGAAAGATAGAGAGAGGGGAGATAATCAGATGAGTGGGAAACAACTGCTGAGATTAACAATCGATCTGAACACAAAAAACAACCAAAAATCCAACAAAAAATAAAATAATGAGAATAATGGGTGTGAATTGTGATTCTACGCCTGGATTTAACCCCCCTGCTAAGGCTTTTTTTTTCAACACGCACATTAATTATCCACCCTAATATACCTAATCCCCCCCCCTCTTCTATTTTTTCTAAAAAAGCAGCACTAGACGCTATTAGAGCTAAAAATTGATCCAAGCTTTAACCGTTTGGGATGAGTACGGATAAAATGGCAGCTGGAATGGGATCAGGCCTTAGCTAGTTTGCAAAAATGCATTGCATGCGTACCTCATTTTCTTGAATTTCTTTTTTTTATTTTTTGGACTTTATACACATATGTATATTGGTATTTGTATATGCGTGAGGAAAAAGATGGGCCAATAGTGTGTGGACTTGTATGATTGTATCATGTGTGTGTATGGTCTTAAGGCTACGTTGAAATGTGTTTGCCCTGATACATGATAAATTAAATATTCTAGTACTTGTATTTGTGCAATTTTGATTACTTTGACTAGAAGAATCTTGAAATTTTATCAATTATTTGGAAACTTAAAACCATACAGTATTTAGAGGTGGATACTTTACCTCTGTATCCCTAGCTCTTTGATTTTCTGAAGCACTGAATTATCTTTAACAGCTTGTTTTGATTCCAAATAAAACTTTATTTCATGTTCAACACTTAATTTGGGAAGTGGTGCTTGTTGGTTCCCATTGAGAACTATCTCACCTTGTATACTTTCACCTAAGTAGAAAGGCTTTTCTATGATTCTACCTTGCCTTTTTCTATTCACATAAGGTGAAATTTTGCTTTTTCAGAGATGTAGTTGTGAATTATAATAACTTTATGCTTCTCTTTGTCCCCTCAAAAAAGAAATATAAAGTTTGATTATACTAAAGCTTTATTTGAATGAAATGGAAACTGAAGAAGGGATTGAGATTGATTTGAGTTCTTGAATCAGATGATAAATTTATGGAATTTATAAAACTATAATAGTAATGATAAAACTTTAATTTAAATGATCAAACTAAACAAAACTTGTTAAGGACTTCACACATAATTCGTGGTCTTGTTTATCATATTGAATACGTTATAACTATACATATCATGCATATGCATTCACAAACCTTAGACCCCGTTTGTAAAATAGGATCAAAATTTTTTTAAATCTTGAATGATTTTAAAATTTGATGTTAAATTCTGAATTGTCCAGTTTGGATAGTTTGAGAACGTATACTTAATTGTGGTTATATAGTATGCTATTTGTCTCGTGTACGTGATTAACTATTTTGGTTCGTATCTCCCTTTATTCTTCGTATACACTGTAATATGTGTACTTGGAGAACTATTAGGAGATACTACTAAAATTTTTACGTACATGAAACAAAGTGGGATTGTGTGTTTGAGTGTGTTGCAGTGGTTCCAACAGCGAACTAAGTATCCAACAAGAGACAGGTTGGTTGCTTGTGATGAAGCTAAGAGGAGAGAGAGAGAGAGAGAAAGATAGAGAGAGGGGAGATAATCAGATGAGTGGGAAACAACTGCTGAGATTAACAATCGATCTGAACACAAAAAACAACCAAAAATCCAACAAAAAATAAAATGATGAGAATAATGGGTGTGAATTGTGATTCTGCGCCTGGATTTAACCCCCCTGCTAAGGCTTTTTTTTTTTCAACACGCACATTAATTATCCACCCTAATATACCTAATCCCCTCCCCCTCTTCTATTTTTTCTAAAAAAGCAGCACTAGACGCTATTAGAGCTAAAAATTGATCCAAGCTTTAACCGTTTGGGATGAGTATGGATAAAATGGCAGCTGGAATAGGATCAGGCCTTAACTAGTTTGCAAAAATGCATTGCATGCGTACCTCATTTTCTTGAATTTCTTTTTTTATTTTTTGGACTTTATACACATATGTATATTGGTATTTGTATATGCGTGAGGAAAAAGATGGGCCAATAGTGTGTGGACTTGTATGATTGTATCCTGTGTGTGTATGGTCTTAAGGCTACGTTGAAATGTGTTTGCCCTGATACATGATAAATTAAATATTCTAGTACTTGTATTTGTGCAATTTTGATTACTTTGACTAGAAGAATCTTGAAATTTTATCAATTATTTGGAAACTTAAAACCACACAGTATTTAGAGGTGGATACTTTACCTCTGTATCCCTAGCTCTTTGATTTTCTGAAGCACTGAATTATCTTTAACAGCTTGTTTTGATTCCAAATAAAACTTTATTTCATGTTCAACACTTAATTTGGGAAGTGGTGCTTGTTGGTTCCCATTGAGAACTATCTCACCTTGTATACTTTCACCTAAGTAGAAAGGCTTTTCTATGATTCTACCTTGCCTTTTTCTATTCACATAAGGTGAAATTTTGCTTTTTTCAGAGATGTAGTTGTGAATTATAATAACTTTATGCTTCTCTTTGTCCCCTCAAAAAAGAAATATAAAGTTTGATTATACTAAAGCTTTATTTTGATTTGAGTTCTTGAATCAGATGATAAATTTATGGAATTTATAAAACTATAATAGTAATGATAAAACTTTAATTTAAATGATCAAACTAAACAAAACTTGTTAAGGACTTCACACATAATTCGTGGTCTTGTTTATCATATTGAATACGTTATAACTATACATATCATGCATATGCATTCACAAACCTTAGACCCCGTTTGGAATATAGGATCAAAATTTTTTTAAATCTTGAATGATTTTAAAATTTGATGTTAAATTCTGAATTGTCCAGTTTGGATAGTTTGAGAACGTGTACTTAATTATGGTTATATTAGTATGCTATTTGTCTCGTGTACGTGATTAACTATTTTGGTTCGTATCTCCCTTTGTTCTTCGTATACACTGTAATATGTGTACTTGGAGAACTATTAGGAGATGCTGCTGAAATTTTTACATGCATGAAATAAAGTGGTCATACTTATAAAACCACAAATAAGTGCACGTTTTTGAATGGTATAGGGCCCTTACCAAAGAGTGGAAGGAGAAGTGGGAGCAATGCATGCCATTAATGAACATGAATGCTTTCAAATCATTTATCTAATTAGTATCATCAACAAGTCGTATAATTATGGATCGAAATTGGATAATGAATCATAATCAAGTGGCTCCAGAATACATAAATGGTTTAAATAATTTTTTGGACGTAGCAAAGAATTATATGTCAACCTTTGGGTTATCGAAGATTCATTGTCCTTGTCGAAGGTGTGGAAATTTATATCAATTTAATTTGAATTACGTTCGAGGACACCTTTATAGATGGGGGATTTCTAAGTTATACAAAGTGTGGACTTTTTCATGGAGAAGTTACTACACCAATTGTTGATATGGATCCCGTTAATGAAGTTGAACATGTCAGTGACGATGAAGAAGATGACACTTTCTTTGACATGTTAAATGACTTAAGGGATGCTAAAGTTGTTGGTAGTAGTGGGGTTTGACGAGAGGATAATAATGAGAACCCATCTGTAGAGGAGTTGGGAGAAAGTTATATATCAATGTTTGAAGAAGCACATCGAGAGTTATATTCTGGTGTACTAATTTTTCTGCATTTAGTTTCTTAGTGAAATTAATGCATGTGAAGGTGTTGAATGGTTAGAGCAATAAGTCATTTAATATGTTGCTTCAATTGTTGCGAGAAGCATTTTCGAAACCGAATATAATTCCAAGCTCTCATTATGAAGCTACGAAAATGTTAAGAGAGTTAGGGTTGGGATATGAATCTATACATGCTGTAAAAATGATTGTATCTTATTTTAGGATGAACATGAGGGCAAAGATACATGTTCGACGTGTAAGGAGCCCCAATTTAAGTATGATGAGGTGAACAATAAAAAAATCCCTCAAAAAGTCCTTCGATATTTTCCTTTGAAGCCAAGACTGAAGCGGTTGTTTTTGTCGAAACATATAGCAAGAGATATGAGATGGCATAAAGAAAAAAGGTTGAAACACACAGGTACTGAGACACCCGCTGATGCTGAAGCGTGGAAAAAGTTTGACAAATTGCATGAAACATTTGCAGATGATCCTAGAAATGTTCATTTGGGCTGGGCAACTGATGGTTTTAATCCGTTTGGAAACATGTCAAATGCTTACAGTATGTGGCTAGTTTTACTTGTGCCGTATAATTTACCCCCATGAAAAATGATGAAACCATCGTACATGATTATGTCTCTTTCAATTCCTAAGCCTAAGGCACCTGGAAAAGAGATAGATGTGTACTTGCGTCCTTTAATCAATGAATTGAAGGAGTTATGGAGTGAGGGGATAGAAGCATATGATGTAACTACTGAATGAATATTTCGATTACATGCTGTTGTTATGTGGATAATTCATGACTTCCTAGCATGTGGGACAGTGTCTGGGTGGAGTACTAAGGGTTATAATGCATGTCCTGTATGTCTTGAAGATACTGTGAGTCAAAGATTGCGTAGTAAAATATGTTACACAGGCTATCATCGATTCCTACATGATAAGCACTCGTGGCATAAAATTAAGAGCTTCAACAGGAAGTTTGAAAGTGAAGGTCCGCCACGAACCTTTAGTGGTAGTTAGATTTTAACTTAGTTAGATGTGCTGCCTGAAGTGACCTTTGGTAAAGATCATGCGGTAATTGACAAAAGAAGACGGTCAGTTGGTGATACGAATTGGGTTAAAAAGTCAATTATCTTTGAGTTAGAGTATTGGTCAGACTTGAAGTTGAGGCATAATCTGGATATGCACATTGAAAAGAACATTTGTGATGCTCTGGTTGGCATATTGTTGAGTACAGATGGGAAGTCAAAGGACACAGTTAAAGCTCGGTTAGATATGCAAGATATGGGTATAAGGAGTGAATTACATCTAAAGAAGATTGGGGACAGAGTCAGTAAGCCACATGCAAGTTGCAGATTCACTTTAGAAGAAAGGCGTAAATTTTATCGATTTTAAAATGTGTGAAGTTCCTCGATGGTTATGTCGCAAATATCTCAAGGAATGTGAATGTGAATGTGAATGATGAAAGACTTGAAGACACATAAGTGTCATGTCCTTTTGCAAAGATTACTTCCAATTGCCATAAGGAAGTTATTGCCAAAGGATATGTGTGGCACAATTGTTGAGCTATGTGACTTTTCAAAAAACTCACTTCAAGAACTTTACATATTGCAGACTTGAGAAAAATGGAGGAGAATATAGTATTCATTTTGTGCAAGATGGAAAGAATATTTCCTCCGGCATTTTTTTGACATTATGGTTCACTTGGCAGTTCATTTACCCCGCGAGGCCATATTAGCTGGACCTGTTTCATCACGATGGATGTACCCATTTGAAAGGTATTTGGGAACACTCAAGAAGTATGTTCGCAATATGGAAAGTCCAAAGGGATCTATTGCAGAGGGATATATTATCAATGAAGCATTGACTTTCTCATCTTTGTATATGAGCCAAATTGAAACAAGATTTACTAGATCGGAACGTAACAAAGATGCTACTCAACCTATTTTATTCACCTTAAGTGTTTTAATCAACAAGTAAGAGTGATGGGCAGCCAACGAAATCATAAATTGCCTTTTGCTTTACATAAGAAAGCACATTGGTATGTTTTTAATAATTGCAAGGAAGTCGATCGATATGGAAAGTAAGATTTCAAATTATATTCTATTTTTTTGTAATTTTGATTGAGTTCGTAATAGTTATATATATTGTGTGCAGTGAACATTTGCAAATTCTTACAATGTCACAAGGAATAATTTCCGCAGTGGTTTAGGGATAAAATGATTAGACTAAGAAATCAAAAACAATTCGGAGGCTACAGATGAACTATACTCTCTAGCATTGGGACCTGATGTTGAAGTTTGACTATATGATGCTTGTATTATTAATGGTGTTCGATACCATACACTATCTCATGATACTCGTCGGACTACTCAAAATAGTGGGGTTAGTGTATCATCATCCGACGAAGGCAATAACTTAGATTTTTTGGAGTTTTGAAGGATATTGTTTTAATTTTTTACACGTTTGGATATAAGGTATATTTATTTTGGTGTGATTGGTTCCAGTATAACCCCAAAAAGAAATCAGTCGTGCAAGAGTTCGGTCTAACATGTATTGACACATCTAAGACATGGTATGAGGATGATCTATTCATTTTGGCAACTCAGGCAAGACAAGTTTATTACTTAGATGATATAAAGCATGGAGAAAGATGGAAAGTTGTGCAAAAGGTGAAACATCGAGAGATATATGAAGTAACCAAAAAAGAAGACAAAAATAGCGAGGAACATGAATTTGAAAGTGTTCGTTAAATATTTTGCAAACCGCAAGTACACGGTGTCAAGTTTTAATACAACAATGAGTTGAATATCGTATTCACAAGGATTGTAACCAAAATTTTCAGCAAGTATTGTAGTTCAAATAATCCTAATTTTATCTAGAAAATTAAGTGATAATTGGTAAACAAAGTACAATAAGATAAAAATTGCAAATATAAAACTAGAGTTCTTAGAAGTAATACAACAAACACTTTATGACTAAGAAATTCTAGAGGAATGACTCACCTAATTAGCACATATATTCTTTCTTCCAAAACATACTAATTCAAGTCAGCAATACATGTAAGTCAAGAATTCCTAAGCTCATCAATTCCCTCTCTCGAGTGTCAAATTGATTATGAGTTCTAATATGAATTTTAATATCTCTATAAAAACTCAAGAATAAAACTCTACAAATGTTCAATGAATTCTTCTTCAAAACTTCAAAGGTTTCATAAGCTTCTCAACTCTATGATTCCTAGGTTATATTATCTTTATGATCATGTATAATATTCCCTCTCTCGAGTATCAAATCTCATACATCAAACACTCTCAATTAATGGCCAAGTAATCAAGATGCAATACTAAACAAGATAACACAAACAAGATGAATACTTTGAACTAATAATATTTGGAATTCAAAACATAGGCTCAAATAAGGTTACATCATCCTCTAGAAAGAAATATTTAGCTCATCATGTATGAATATAACATCAAGAAATACATAAGAAATAACATTAAAATTGTTCACCAATTTGTGAAATGGAAGAAATGGTTGAAGCTCTTCTTGTCTCCAAGAATGGCTCACTTTTCTCTCCAAGAATAGCTCTCTGCCCAGCAGCAAGCTCTCACTGTCCAGCAGCCTTCTTCTATCCAAGAACAACTCCTCACATCCAGAATACCTTTGGAGGCTCTTTGGGGTCCTTAAAATCAGATGGGAGAAGCCCTAAAGAGGGCTAGAAACCCATTTTGCCCCTTTTATTCGTGTGGCAATGTGTAGGCGCTGATTGGATAGCCTGGCACAGCTAGGCACTGTCTTCAGCGTCTTTAGCTTCTTTAAACCATTTTAGACGCTTTCTAGCCGAACCAGTTTTTTGTGTCTTCATACGAATTATAGCTCTATGTCTTGGATTTATGAGGCACTTGAATCAACTAAATATGACATCTGTGGAGATAGCTATGCCTAAAAAACCAAGATGTGTCATAGCAAATTTTTTTAGCCCAATACTGACTTTTAACTCGATTTTTCTTATTGATCGATAGAATTGGATTTTGTGGTAAACATAGAAGTTATAGATATATCTTTTTTCTTTGTATTGGTTAAAGAATCAAGTCAAAATAATATTTGAGAAAAGAGTTATGATTGAAATACGAAAACTATCATCAGTTGCACCACAATTCAGATTCTTCAACATTTCAACCAAGTTTTTGGTTTCTTTCCATTTTTCTTCTCCTTTTGACATTACCTACAAAATATCAAACTAAATGCATAAAAAGTAGCAAAAACACTTGAAAATAAATTAAATGTTAATCAAAAGGCATATGAATTGTTGGTATAAAACCAACTTATCAAATACCCCCAAACTTGAAGATTTGCTTGTCCTCAAACATCAAACATGAAATTCTCAATAACAACCCTCTATTAATTAGGTAACCAAAGTTGAGAAAGTTTTTTTTCACATCTCATCTCAAAAAGATTAGAAAAATATACCAAGTTTACATATTAACATGCATATTGGTTTCACTTAACTTCATGGTCTTGTGTGTGTGAGTGTGAAAGTAGTAGTTTATCTAATTTTATTTATCATTCGGATAGGTTTATAAAGCTAACTACTCATATTTGATCACTGTTGAAGTGTTTACCAAACTCCATAGGCTTGTTTTTCATACTAGTCTCTACTAATGTAGGTAGATCATACCATCAAAGATCAAAAGACTTCCAAAACTTGTATTGTGAGGCTTGGGTAATGGTGGGAATATATGGAAAATTGTAGCTAAAATTTACTCATTTTACACAATCATGCTAGAACCTTTATGAATGAACACCAACTTCTTCATCAATCCCTTCATTTTTCTTTATTGAACATCCCATTCTTCTTCTTTTTGATCTTGGATTACCCCAAACTTATTTCTTTTGTTGTATGCAACGGGGGTCTATTTTTTAGAGAGTTCAAATTATACACCTCAATTCATAATCTCTTCATTTTCATCTTTTTTCAATCTTTTCTTCTCTTTGATTTTGCTTCTTTTTTTTGAATACAACAATTCATTCAAGAATGATTGTGTAAATGAGATGAAAAAATGGTATAATATTGGATTTTTTTTCATAAAGCTCGATAATGTGTATAGGGTGTCCAAAGAATTATTTCAATAGGCTCAAGAGGGGACACTAGGGAATAATTCAAGTATATGTTGGCTTGAAAGGCTCAAACGGTCCAAAAATGGCCTAAATCATTTTCTTAATTCTATGCCACCTAGAATTTCGCCTCGACTAGTGATCAAGCAAGTTCTAGAGGTTGGTGGGATCATTTAGGAAATAATTAGACCTTATAAACTGTCTCTAAACAATTAAATGTAACTCAACAAACTACTTAGTGCATCAAGATTTACAAAACCAATTTTTTATGTTTAGACATGTAAACAAAAGTATATATTCTAATATTCATTTTTTTTAACATGCACATTGTTGATCACTAAACTTGACAATCAATAAACTAAACAAATCAATAAACTAAAACAAGCTACAAATAAGCATTAAATATCTCAAACAACAAGGCAATTATCCTAAACTTCCCCCCAAACTTAATATAAGCATTGTCCTCAATGATTGAGAGAATTGTAAAATTAGAGGACTTTCCTGAAAATGGGTGATGTTCTTTCGGAATTAAAACCCTGCTTTTTTTCCAGCATTTAGCCTGCAAAAATAAGTAAAATATCAAGAAAAAATCATCATGATATGAAACAACACACTAATAACAAGAACAAAACAACACACATGAAAACAAGAAAAGAGAGCTTGGGTTGCCTCCCAAGAAGCGCTTTGTTTAAAGTCTTTAGCTAGACTGAAATGAATACCTTATGTTGCTTCCCCAAGTGAAAGATTAGACATCTTCCAAATTTCATTGTCCATAATAATGTTTCAACCTTTAACCATTGACACAAAATAATGTGTCATCCTTACCTTTGAGCTCAACTGCCCAAATTGAAATGTCTTGTTGACAATGAAGGGACCCGACCATCTAGATTTCAATTTTTCTTGGAAAAAGTTTTAATCTAGAATTGAAAAGCAACACAAGTTGTCTAGGTTGAAATTCCCTTCTCAAGATCATTTTGTTATGCTATTGTTTTATTTTTTCTTTATAGATTTTTGCATTTTCATAGGCATCAAGCCTAAATTCCTCTATTTCATTGAGTTGCAACAATATTTTTTTCCAATTGCTTTTGTATCAAAATTTAATTATTGTACAGCCCAATATGCTCTATGTTCTAGCTCAATAGGGAGGTGACAAGTTTTTCATAAACTAATCGATAAGAGACATACCTATAGGAGTTTTATATGTTGTGCGGTATGCCCACAATGCATCATCAAGCTTATGTGCCCAATCCTTTGATTAATGCTTACTGTTTTCTCAAGGATTTGCTTCACTTCTGTTTGAGATTTCAGCTTGTCTATTTGATTGAGGATGGTATCCAAGAGCTACCTTGTGTCTTACACCATACTTAGTCAAAAGGTTATTAAATATTTTATTGCAAAAATGAGAACCTTCATCACTTACAATTGCTCTAGGTGTGCCAAAACGAGTGAAATATATTTGTGTAAAAATTTAAGCACTACCTTGGCATCATTATAGGTGTGACAATTGCTTCTATCCACTTGGAAACATAATCCACAGCAAGCAAAATGTATGATCGACCATTTGATGGAGGAAATGGTCCCATGAAGTCAATCCCCCAAACATAAAAAAGTTCAACTTCCATCATGTTAGTCAAAGGAAGCTCATGGCATCTAGTAATTATTCCAACCCTTTGACACGGTCACATGTCTGCACAAAAGCATAACAATCCTTAAACAAAGTTGGCCAATAAAAACCAGATTGCAATACCTTAGAAGCTGTTCTTGTAGGTCCAAAATGACCATCACATGGGGATGAATGACAGTGCTTGAGAATTTCATTTGTTTCCTCCATTGGAATGCATCTCCGAATCACAGAATCTGAACACCTTTTGAAGAGCAAGGATCATCCCATAGATATGATTTCACATCATATAAGAATTTTTTCTTTTGATGATATGTGAGGTCCGGGCAATAATCCACCTGCAAGATAATTCACAAAATCTGCATACCAAGGTAAATTATCTTTGATTGCCAAAATAAACTCATTTGGGAAAAATTCTTTAATTGGTCCTTCAAAGTTCTCATTTTTCTGCTCCAACCTTGATAAGTGATCCGCCACCATATTTTCACTTCCCTTTTTATCTTTGATTTCAAGATCAAATTCTTGAAGGAGTATCCACCGGATTAGCCTTTGTTTTGCATCCTTTTTAGCAAATAGGTACCTAATAGCAGCATGATCGGTATACACTACCACCTTGGTACCTACAAGATAAGCACAAAATTTATCAAATGCAAAAATAATGGCTAACAATTCTTTTTTAGTGGTGGTATAATTTTGTTGAGCATCATCAAGTGTTCGGCTTGCATAGTAAATGGCTCTAAATTTTTATCTTTTCTTTGTCCTAACACTGCTCCAACCGCATAATCACTAGCATCACGTATAAGTTCAAATGGTTGGGTCCAATCCGGTACCACCATAATAGGATGAAATGAGAGCCTTCTTTATGTGATCAAAGGCATGTAAGCAAACAACATTAAAGTCAAATGGCTTATCTTTTTCCAAAAGGTTGCACAAAGGTTTTACAATTTTTGAAAAATCTTTAATGAATCTTCTATAAAACTCGGCATGTCCCAAAAAAACTACGAATAACTTTCACATTGCTTGGTGGTGGAAGTTTTTCAATAGCAATAATTTTTGCTCGGTCTACCTCAAGTCCTTCGCAGGACACTCGGTGACCCAAAACAATACCTTCTTTTACCATAAAATGACATTTTTCCAATTTAAAATAAGGTTAGTCTCCTCACATCTCTCCAAAACAAGAGAAAAATTATGTAGACATATATCCAATGAGGAGCCAAATACTGAAAAATCATCCATAAAAATTTCCATTATGTTCTCCACCATATCATGAAAAATTGCCATCATGCATCTTGAAATGTGGCTGGGGCATTACATAATCCAAATGGCATTTTTCGAAAAGCAAAAGTACCATAAGGGCATGTGAATGTTGTTTTCTCTTGATTTTCGGGTGCTATGAAAATTTGATTGTACCCTAAATAACCATCAAGAAAATAATAGTATTGATACCCTGCAAGTCGGTCTAACATTTGATCAATAAATGGGAGGGGAAAATGGTCCTTACTAGTAGCTTTGTTGAGTTTTCTATAATCAATACATACTCGCCAACTTGTAACCGTTCTTGTTGGTATTAGTTCATTATTATTATTTTGAATTATGGTCATGCCACCCTTTTTTGGAACTACTTGAACCGGACTCACCCAAGAACTATCAGAAATTGCATAAATAATTCCAACATTCAACCATTTCGAAACTTCATTTCTCACAACCTCTTTCATTGCAAGATTTAGTCTACGTTGATGTTCAATAGATGGTTTGTAAGATTCTTCCATTAAGATTTTATGCATGATAATTAAAGGACTAATATCTTTTAAATCGGAAATTGACCAACCAATAGCAGATTTATGCTCTCTTAAAACACGAAGCAACTTTTCAACCTCTAAAAGAGATAAGGATGCTGAAATAATTACCGGATAAGTGTTGTTAGCACCTAGAAATTCATACCGAAAATGCTCAAGAAGTGCTTTCAACTCCAGTGATATATTTGTTTCTTGATTGTGGAATCTACTATTGCTTCCTTGCATTGATCCTTCTTCAATTCCACCTCACTTGATTCAAGAAAGAGCAAGTAATGCATAAATCACCATTATCAATATCATAATGATCACCTTGCATTATGGAATGAACAATGCACGATAAATATTAAACATCACTTCATCCTCATTAACTCTTAGAGTTAATTCACTACATTGCACATCAATCAAAGCACGCCCGATAGCAAGGAATGGTTGACCAAGAATTAAAGGAATTTCTTGGTCTTCCTCCATATCTAACACCACAAAATCTGCAGGAAATATGAATTTATCCACTTTTACCAATACATTTCAACAACTCCTCTTGGATAGGTGAGAGACCTATCCGCCAATTGCAAGGTGATAGTGGATGGCTTGACTTCTCCAATTCCTAGTTTCCTGAAAATAGAAAGTGGTATCAAATTAATACTTGCTCCAAGATCACATAATGCTTTATCAAAGAAAGATCCTCCTATGGTACAAGGAATAGTAAAACTCTCTGGATCCTTCAATTTTGAGGAATTTTTTCTATAAATGGCACTACATTCTTCTGTGAGATTCACAGTTTCAAACTTAACCAATTACCTTTTTCTTGACATCACATCTTTCATGAATTTGGCGTAGTTGTGCATTTGCTCAAGAGCATCTGCAAAAGGAATATTAATATGAATTTTCTTGAAGATTTCCAAAAATTTTGCAAATTGTGAATCAATCTTTTTCTTTTAAAATCTTTGTGGAAAGGGAATGAGAACATTAAATTTAGAAGTTTCAAAGTTAGGAGTAGATTTTAGCTTCTCAGCCCCTATTTGTTCATTTGATTGTATTTCTTCTTCCTTTGGTTGTTTCTCCATAGGACCTTGACCAGAAGTGCTTTTCATTGGCTAATCATTGTTAGAATGTTTCATTTTCGGCCCCTTAATTTCAGTTCCACTTCAAAGTTGGATAACTTTGCAATGCTCCCTTGGATTGATTTTCGTATCACTTGGAAAGTTTCCTTCATATTTTTTGATCAATAAAATTTGAGTCTCCATTAATTTCATTTGAGCTCCTAAACTTGAAGCTAGCTGCCCCAATTGAGTCTCAATGTTGTCTATCTTTGTTTCATCCCTATTGAATCGGGCTCTTGTCTCGCCAATGAAAGTGCTAATCAAATTCTCCAAAGATGCCTTTTTCTCACCTACTTGAGGGTTGGAATGTGGTGGATTATTGTAACCTGGTGGGGGTTGAAGCACACTTTGATTGTTGGCATAGGAAAATTCTCATGATTTCTAAGCCCCGGATGGTAGTGAGTCGGTAATTGATTTCCCCTGAAATTAAAATTATGATTATTAACAAAATTTACCTGCTCATTACCTTTGGTTTCCATCAATGAAGTGCTAGGGATGTCATGGAATCCATTCTTTGAGAAGCTCCATTAGATGTCCAAGCTGCAAATTGGTTAGAAAGAGAAAAAAATTTGTGCAGCTAATTGTGTAAATGAATCTACCTCAAAAATACCGGCAACCTTTTTAATGGAAGACCTCTCGAAGGCCATTGATAGCTATTAGTAGCCATCTCCTCCAGCAAAATATGGGCTTCATTTGCGGTCTTAGACATCAAAGTCCACCTGCGGCAGCATCTATTATAGTTTGAGTTTGCCCGTTCAAACCATTGTAGAAGTATTGTACCTACTGCCAATCCTCATAACCATGTTGAGGATACCTTCTTAAGAAAATCTTTAAACCTCTCCCAAGCTTCATATAGTGGTTCAAAGTCTTGTTGGCGGAATTGAGCTATCTCACTCTTGAGTTGAAGTGTCTTGCTTGGTGGAAAATACTTAGCAAGGAATTTTTGTGTCAAGTCATTCCAACTCGGTATGCTACATGGTGCAAAAGATTGTAACCATAGCCTAGCTTTGTCCCAGAGTAAGAATGAAAATAAGCGAAGTCTAATGGCATCATCGAGCACTCCATTCATTTTGATGGTGTCACAAATCTCCAAAAACATGGCTAAGTGTGCATTAGGATCCTCCAACGCGCTTCCACCAAATTGATTTTGCTGCACCATGCTAATGAGGGCTGGTTTGAGCTCAAAATTATTGGCATTAATAGGTTGTCGAGCTATGCCGGAGTAATTTGGTTCATGGTTGGTTGAAAATAGTCCCAGATAGCTCGTTGTGGTGGCAGTTTTTGCAATGGAAGATTGGCATTCACATTAGAATTGTTGATGTTATTCGCCATGGCTTGATTGTCAACTCTTTTTGCTGCTCTAATAGCTTGAAGAGTCCTTTTGTTTTCTGGATAAAATAACCCAAGTCAAGACTCCTAGTCTTACGCATACAAATACGTATAATTCAATGAAGATAAAACAACAACAAAATATGGGAAGAAAATAAAAACAATCTAAATTAAAATCAAGACTTAGTCATAACAATATTAATGCAATTATGATAAAACAATCCCTAGCAACAGCGCCAAAAACTTGTTCATTAAATATTTTGCAAACCGCAAGTGCACGGTGTTAAGTTTTAATACAATGGTGAGTTGAGTATTGTATCCACAAGGATTGTAACCAAAAATTTGCAGCAAGTATTGTAGTTCAAATAGTCCTAATTTTATCTTGAAAATTAAGTGATGATTGGTAAAAAAGTAGAATAAGATAAAAATTGCAAAGATAAAACTAGAGTTCTTAGAAGTAATACAACAAACACTTTATGAATAAGAAATTGTAGAGGAATGACTCATCTAATTATCACCTATGTTCTTCCTTCCAAACATACTAATTCAAGTCAACAATACATGTAAGTCAAGAATTCCTAAACTCATCAATTCCCTCTCTCGAGTGCCAAATTGATTATGAGTTCTAATATGAATTTCAATATCTCTATAAAAACTCAAGAATAAAAATCTACAAAGGTTCAATGAATTCTTCTTCAAAACTTCAAAGTTTCATAAGCTTCTCAACTGTATGATTCCTAAGATATGTTATCTTTATGATCATGTATAATATTCCCTCTCTCGAGTATCGAATCTCATACATCAAACACTCTCAATTAATGCCTAAATAATCAAGATGCAATACTAAATAAGATAACATAAATAAGATGAATAACTTGAACTAATAATATTTGGAATTCAAAACATAGGCTCAAATAAGGTTCATCATCCTCTAGAAAGAAATGTTTAGTTCATCATGTATGAATATAACATCAAGAAATGCATAAGAAAGAGCATGGAAATTGTTCACCAATTTGTGAAATAGAAGAAAGGTTGAAGCTCTCCTTTTCTCTAAGAATGGCTCACTTTTCTCTCCAAGAATAGCTTTTTGTCCAACAGCAAGCTCTCACTGTCCAGCAATCTCTTTTTGTCTAAGAACAACTCCTCACATCCAGAATACCTTTAGATGCTCTTTGAGGTCCTTAAAATTAGATGGAAAAAGTCCTAAAGAGGGCTAAAAATCCATTTTTCCCCTTTTATCCATGTGGCAACGTGTAGGCGCTGACTGGACAGCCTGACACAGTTGGGCACTATCTTCAGCGTCTTCAGCTTTGTTAAACCCTTGGACTGCTTTATAGCCCAACTGGTTTTTTGTTTCTTCATAAGAATTTTATCTCTATGTCTTGGATTTCCAGAGGAACTTGAATCAACTAAATATAACATTTGTGGAGATAGTTATGCCTAAAAAACCAAGATGTTTCATAGCAGAAAATTATAGCCCAATACTGACTTTTGAACTCGATTTTTCTTATTAATATCGATAGAATTGGATTTTATGGTAAACATAGAAGTTATATATATATATATATCTGTATATATATATATATATATCTTTTCTTTCTATTGGTTCAAGAATCAAGTCAAAATCATATTTGAGCAAATATTTATGATTGAAATACGAAAACTGTCATCAGTTGCACCACAATTCAGATTCTTCAACATTTCAACCAAGTTTTTGGTTTCTTTCCATTTTCTTATCCTTTTGTCATTCCACCAAAGGGATTAATCAAAAGCTCATCGTCCAAGATTTGTGGATCATGAATCGATTCGCATGACCAACCGGCATCATCAAGGAATCATCTTAGGTAAGAACAATTCATTTGTTGCTCTCTATGAATTAATTAAAGGTGTTTGAGGGAGCTTATAAGCTCATTAAAATATGTTATAAGTGTTGGAAATAATTTTATCAAATAAAATATTTTTGATTTGATTCCCGATCAAATCTGGCACAGCGGAAAGACGTGGTATCAGGCACTACAAAAATTCCCAAAATTAATGTTTTTGTAAGAATATATATTTTTAATCAGTTCAACAAAATATAATAATTATATTATGAGTGAACTTTCCTTTTGTAAGGTATGTACTACTTGTTTCTTACTTTTGATTTGTGCAAACTCTCTTTAAATTTTTGTGAGGAATAAAAAAAATATTTGAAAGCTTTGTGGGCTTAACTTTTGTACCCTTGACAAAATAATTTCCCAAATTGTGGCCTAAATGCTTATAGTGGAAACAATACTTTAGAATTCTTTCATATACTACTCACTGCAGAAAAGCATGTCTGGGTGAACCAACCAAAACCTAATGAACACATTTTTCCATTAGATTAAGTTCTACGCAAACTCCAGCCACATTAGGTCATGGAAAATGTACCATAGCCTCATCAATCTTTAACAGTTTTCTAATCAACCTTAAAATACTAAAATTACTCTTTTATAAAAGAAATGGACCTATAACTTGGGGAAATCCACCCAAATAGGCATAATTAGGGACTCCACTTTTAGATTAAAAGAGAGCCACTGTGAAGAAGTTCCATGAGTTATGAAGGAGAGACAAGGACCTTTTATCATGACTTCTACTTGTTTCATACGTTGATTAACTACTGTACATAGTGCATATTTGATAAAAAAAACTTTTTGTGTCGGCTCGTACTTTAAAAACTGGATAGGTTATATTCATCATGCTGATCAACGATAATTAGAATATCGGGCAACCTTGTCAAATATTTAATCCCGCCAAGATATATTTGCAAGCGAGATAATAAGGAGACCATTCAAATATTGACATAGAAAATCCTTTGAGAAAAAAAGTTTGTTTCAACCACAATCATGAATAATCCTCGTTCATTGATAATTTAAATAGAATGTGTTTTAAATTACGAATTCCAATTTCATATTCACCTTTAAGACCTAAAGCAGCAAAATACATTTTGATTTTACCAAATTTGGGATAGTCGTGTGAGAGTTTCCCTACAAGAGCAAATTTGGATGAAGCAGATAGCGCATCAATCTCCTTATCCAAGAGAAAAAGCGCTCAATCTCCTTTATATGAAATTTCTTAGCCATAGGCTAAGACTACTTCTGCAAAGCCCTTCTTTGCTGCCATCGATGATGGTGAAAATGAGGCTACCGGTGGCTAAAGAGTGTCTACAATGGTTTGATTGGGTTTATTTGGATGCTTTAAGTTCAGGAACTCTAGGTCACTAGAGAGGGAGTTGGGAAAAGCATTCATTTTTTTCCAATCAGCCATGTACTAAGCTTTTTTTTTTTTGTTTTTTAAAGAAGAATACTGGTTGGTTCCCCAACTCCCCTCCAGTCATTTTCGGTCAAATCTAGGATTAGATCACTAGGTAGTGATGAAGAATATTCTCAAGTATCTTAGGAGAACAAGAAACTATATGCTAGTTTACTCAGATGGAGACTTGAATCCTATTGGATACACTGATTCTAGTTTCCTATTAGATAACGATAATCAAAAGTCAACTTTTGGATTAATGTTCACTCTTGGTCATGAAGCCATAGTCTAGAGTAGTGTTAAACAACCTAGCATTATTGATTCAACTGTGGAGGCTAATTACGTAGTCGCTTGTGAAGCAGCTAAGGAAGTATTATTGCTCAAGAAGTTCTTTATTGATTTGGAAGTTGTTCCAAATATGGATAAGCCATTAGTGGTGTATTGCAAAAACAGTGGAGTAGTGGCTAATTCAAAAGAACCATGAAGTCACAAGAGAGGAAAGAATATATAAAGAAAGTAATATCTTATCAAAGAGATAGTACGCAGAGGCGATGTGACTATTAGAAGATAGCATCTGAAAGCAACCTCGTTGATCTATTCGCCAAGATGTTACCTACTAACACATTTGAGAGTCATATGTTGGGATTAGGATTGAGAGACATGTCTTACCTATTTTAGGAGAAGCGAGAGATTGTTAGAGATATTGCCTTAAAAGCATGTATTAGTACATTAATTGTTGAATTAATAAAATAATATGTTATACTTGTTCTTATACATATTGGTATGCTTATGAATATCAGAAAATTCTTATTTATTTATTATTACATTAATCTTATTATATAAGTTTTATATACGAGAGAATTAAGATTATGGATAATAAACTAAATTAGTCCATAATGAAATTAATTAAACTTGGGATCTTCAATTAAATCATTATTAATGCGATCCATTAACATTAGGAATGTACCAGTCTGAGAATAAACAAGCTCAGGGTTTTATTGGTAGTGTTCGTTCAATCCTTGTGCATGATAAAATAATACTATGACATAATAGATTAGGACATCTTAGTTTTTTCTATTTAAAGCATTTGTTTCCAAGTTTATTTAAAGGATTAGATTGTACTTCTTTCCATTGTGAAACTTGTTTCTTGGCCAAAAGCCATCGAAATTCTTATAATATAAAACCTTATTGTGCCTCAAAGCCTTTTTATTTGATACATAGTGATGTTTGGGGTCCTTCGAGGATTACTACTTTAACTGGAAAAAAATGGTTTGTGACGTTTATTGATGATCACGGACGCCTATGCTGGCTTTATCTAATGAACTCTAAATCTGAGGTAGCAAAACTCTTTAAGGATTTTTACTCTATGGTTGAAAACCAATTTCAAACCAACATCATAATGGAGGCACTTTAGATAATATGATTATATACGACTCGACCAGATATAATTTAAATTTTTATATAATTTCCATTATTTTTTGAAAACTCAAATAACATCAATAGCTGATCATATAACCACAGGATGTGAGCAATGGAAAAATAAAAATAAAAAATTAATGCTCACCATACACACTACAAAAACAAGGTTGTAAAGGAATTAGAATTGATAGCGGAATTTTGATCCCGTGTTCTTGCTCAAAGTGTGGACTGCTTTAGAGGGAAGACGTTTGGATCCCTATGAACTGAAATTCAAAAAGTGGCTAGCAATTGATTACTTCAAACCCTATATCAACTGGAGTACGTTGAAAGGTATAAATTGATCTTTTTTATTTGATGAATAAAAGCAATTGGATTGTGAAATCGATAAAATCACATTGACCCTAGGGTGGTGCTATAATTCTTATAGCATGAATTGATTAAAATTTTCATTGTTCTATTGCCCACACCCCATAGTTATATGATCATCTATTGGTGTTATTTGAATTTTTAAAAAACCAATGAAAATTATATGAAAATTTAAATTACATTTGGTCCAATCCTATATAATCACATTATATAAAGTACCTACAATATGATATCACTACATCAATAGGCTGGATGAGATCATTACATTCTCAATGTTAATGGACCACACTACTAATGATTTTATTTTGAAAGTAGTTCTATATGCCCA
>CM033112.1:8577950-8634951 GCA_019321725.1 Paulownia fortunei
CTTGGTCGCGAAGCTTATCCAGGGGATGTTTTTTATTTGCATTCACGCCTTTTGGAAAGAGCTGCTAAATCAAGTTCTAGTTTAGGTGAAGGAAGTATGATCACCTTACCAAAGTTGAAACTCAAGCGGGAGATATTTCGGCTTATATTCCCACTAATGTAATTTCCATTACTGATGGACAAATATTTTTATCTGCCGATCTATTCAATGCTGGAATCAGACCTGCTATTAATATGGGTATCTCTATTTCCAGAGTAGGGTCTACAGCTCAAATTAAAGCCATGAAACAAGTAGCTAGTAAATTAAAATTGGAACTGGCGCAATTTGCAGAATTAGAAGCCTTTGCACAATTTGCAGAATTAGAAGCCTTTGCACAATTTGCTTCAGATCTTGATGAAGCTACTCAGAATCAATTTGGCAAGAGGTCAACGATTATGTGAATTGCTTAAACAATCCCATTCAGCTCCTCTTATGGTAGAAGAACATATAATGACTATTTATACTGGAACAAATAGTTATCTTGATTCATTAGAAATTGGACAGGTAAGGAAGTTTCTTGTTGAATTACATACTTACTTAAATACTAATAAACCTCACTTCCACGAAATCATATCTTCTACTAAGATATTTACTGAGGAAGTAGAAGCACTTTTGAAAGAAGCTATTTAGGAACAAATGAATCGGTTTCTACTTCAGGAACAAGCATAAAGAAATTGTTCACTTTTATCTTAAAAACAAGGAATCAAGTGTCTTGGATTAGAATTATGCAAAAAGTCTTTCTTGCTAAAGAAATAAAAAATAGATGGAAATAAATTGCGTCCAATAGGATTTGAACCTATACTAAAGGTTTAGAAGACCTCTGTCCTATCCATTAGACAATGGACGCCGTTCATTCTAATTTTTTTCGTATTTTGATTTTTCTACCTCTTGTTTGAATTGAAAATAAAAAAAAAATTGGACTATATGTGAGAGAATTTTTGGAATTGTATATTCAATGATTCACTAATCGTAATCATAATATATTATCTATATTCTAAAATAGAATTCTAATAGAATATTTAGAAAAAAGGAAATAAGCAGGTAATGGGAATCGAACCCTCATCGTTAGCTTGGAAGGCTAGGGGTTATAGTCGACGTCGATTCAGCGTCTCTAATTCAAAATAGAACATAAAACTTTGGTTTCATTCGGCTCCTTTATAGAAGATGAGTAAATTCCTAGATCTAAGATGTGAACAAAATGAAAAAAATTATACCCATAACACCTATGTCAGCTTTTTGTCTGAATACAAACAAAACAAATACAAACAAAACAAATCGCTTTTTAGATGATCCTTCTAGAATAAGGTGATTCTAACAATCTTTCTAGTTACTTCATTCTCTATTTTTATTTGAGAGGATCCTAAGGAAAAGGATTTTGTTTCCACCGAGCTAAAACAATATGCTGATGTCTCTAGTAAACCAAAGTCATTGTTGAATAGATCCTTTACTCATACTTATTCAATTGGAAGTCTTGGTCCAATTCAAAAATTATGTTTCGCAATTTCATAATCCAACTTTGCAATTTATAAGTGACTTATGGATACAAATCACGAGAATGCGTATTTTTTTGTCAAGTTGCTCATTGAGAGGTAAAGGATTAAATCCTTTTAAGAAAAAAAGTTTTTGATCGGAATATGAATAAAACCATGAGACCCTTTAACTATTAAAGGGTTAATAGAACGAATCACACTTTTACCACTAAACTATACCCGCTACAATATGATTGTTGTATACAAATGGACCTTTTGTCGAACAAGATAGTTGAGCATGATCAAGATAGGATCATCAAAGAATCTTCAAGAAAAAAGATAGATATGGATAAAAAAACACTAAAATCATAACAGAAAAATGGCATTTTGGAAGAATCGATAGTTTCTTTTTTAGTTCGGAAAATGAAAATATAATTATAATATATATAACAAGAAAACGAATGTAAATAGTCTTTCTTCTTTTTGTTGATGCTTGAATATTAAATATTCCATTGATTATAATAATATAATAAAAAAACAAGTATTTTTATTTTCAAATCAGACATCAGATAAATCATTATTTATCTATAATATCTATAATTCGTTGGAACAAAAAAAATGCCTGGCTAGGTATTGACCTAGCCGGGCCATTGGGCCATTAGAATAAGAAGGGCCTTTCGAACAAAATCAAAACAAAGAGGTCTTTCTTATTTTTCTTTAGTTCTATTATTGGCGCACCCCTATTTTAGATAAAGGAAATTCCTGATTTGTGGATTTCTCTCTCTATATATAATAGAATAGAGAAAGAAGAGAGAGAAAGAAAGACTCCTTACATTATGTGTAATGCAGTAATTATCTTTTTCAATTGGGAGAGATGGCTGAGAGGACTAAAGCGTCGGATTGCTAATCCATTGTACGAGTTATTCGAACCGAGGGTTCGAATCCTTCTCTTTTCATTTTCGTTGATGACTTGACTTATTTATTTTTTTTCAAATTTTGTAAATCTTAGTTAAACGTGTGGAATAGATAAAAAATCCTAAGAAAATTTGAAAATTAACCAAGAAAACCTTTGTATTTTATTTTTCACGTCCAGGATTATGCCCCGGATCATTAGACAGGAATCCAAAGATAAAGAGAGAAACAAAAAATATCACTACGGTATAAATGAAGAGTTTAAAAGTAAGCATTACACAATCTCCAAGATGATTTTTTTTTTTAAAAAAAAAGAGAATAGATCTTCCATTTTTTCTACCACATATCCTATTTTTGACACCAAGAAATTAGGTTTTTTCTAGAAATGGAAATGCATTATCACAAATTCATTTATTTTTCATTAACAAATTTTTTTGTTTATATCCAAATTAGATATTATGGAGACCCTAATAGGGTTAGGGTCTTTCGCTGGAAAGGGGTCAAAAATGAGGAAATGGGGGTAAGCCGGATTTATGGCGACTATGCAAGAATTTCAGTATGCGAATTGAGGGTTCATATTCTCAAACTTATCTAATTTTATCAATTGTTAGCATTTTTTTTCGAAGAAATCATGCATTTTCTAGGATATTCTTATTAAGGATCTCATCGAAAACTTACAGCAGCTTGCCAAACAAAAGCTAAGAGAAAACAAAAACACATGTATGAGTGGCATAACATCTACGATTGGATTAAAAAAAACATAGGCTTTGGACAATTTGCCGAAGAAAAAACTACTCGAATAAAGGGCAGAATTAATACAAATACAGATCAAACTAACGATATTAAGCATAACACACATTTTGTTCTTGGAGATAATTGCATTTTGATTAAGTTTTAGATATAAGGAAAAAGGAAGAAAGTCAGTAAGGTAGACGAAAAATCCTTCTTTTTCTTTCAACCCACCCAATCAAAAATCCTCCAATTCTCAAAGGAGAATAGAAGAAATCATACTTTCATACAATATCTTAATTGAATTCTATGTAATGATCAATAAATTAAGTTGAATTCTATATCTATATGTGTCAAAATCCTAGTACCAATCTATTCTATAGATATATAGATATTTGGACTGGAGTTGACAAACAACCAATACCAATATTATTGTTTCTTGGTGTAGATTAGAAATTCGAATAGGGCGTGGTCAAGTGGTAAGGCAACGGGTTTTGGTCCCAGTATTTAGAGGTTCGAATCCTTTATTCCCAAAGCATATCCATTTTTTATGCTCCATTATTCCCATAGTAAAGAAGTAGCGGAGTGGATAGGAGTTAATCCATATTAATTTAAATATCTGTGTCTGTTCAAATCTCATTAACAAATGATCAAGTTCCATAACATATAGAAATATGTTGTGGAGCTAATGTTTTTTCTTTGAATCTCATTTCCTTCATGTTAAACAAAATACATCTCAATTATATAATCATATAAAATGAGGAAATGTTTAGCTTATATGGTATGTATTGTTCTATTTTAATGACAATAATTTTTTGGTTTTTGTGAAAAAAAATTGTAATCCTTAAATTACTTAAACTGAAATTATTTCAATTCAATATTATAGAATATCTATAATAGTGACAACTGTTCAGTTTATCTGATAGATACGAAAACCCTTCCCTATTTTTTTTCGATTTTAATTTTCATAATTAGATGAAAAGAATAAAGATTCAAATCTTAACTTACATTAATTTTTTATACATCTCATGAAAAAAAATTTGGATTTCTTTCTTCTTTTCTTTAATCTATTTATTTATTTTAAATTAAATCAGTGATGAGTTAACTAAAAAAGAAAGACTTATCTTCCTATGAAGATCAAATGTAATGTTTATTGTGCAATTTTCTTCAAATTAAATAATGATGTCTAAATAGGAAACTTTTTTCAATTTCAATTAGAAATATTTTTAATAAATAATCAAAATAATCAATATTTTGAATGATTCCTTCTAAGCGGAATATTTGAAAAAGTAGGAAATCATTCAATCTATCCTATTGAGTCATTTGAAGATGCAGATTCAAAAGTGATTCATTTATATATTTCTATTTATTTCTATTATCTATATATTATTTATGTATGTTAAATATGTTGTCTTGCTAACCATTTTTTTCAGAAAAATCTCTCCACATATCATATTCATATATAGAAGAAGAGTCTAGATTACAATGTCTATGCACAGTTGAACCAATGACTATTCATGATTCCATAATACCAGTTTCAAATTAGAGGAATGTTATGGTAAAACTTCATTTGAAACGATGTGGTAGAAAGCAACGTGCGACTTGAAGGACATGATCCGTTGTGGATTTTTACATCCACCATTTTCAATTTGTCTAGGAATGAGGGTGCTCTTGGCTCGACATTGTTTGTTCTGTTACACTTGAACCCTTTGTTTTTTGTTGGGGGTTGTAAATAGTCCATGATGGAGCTCGAGTAGAAAGGATTAATTCATTTCTCGGGGTAAGGATTTAGGGTTAGTTACTGCCAATCAATCAATTGGAACAACTTCATTATTATAAACAATGCAGTGTTTTTAAAACAAGAATGGACTGGCCAGTTCAATTGGTCCAATCGCAAATCAATAGTTGGTCTGATCAATTTGTGGTGCAAAAAATTAGAAATCTTGTCAAATCTATCAAAACCAGGTTAAACTAGTAAAAAAATGATCAAACTAATCAAACCTTTTTTTTTCATTTTTTTTGGGTTTTCAAGGAAGTCTAACTTAGTATTTGATTATATGTAAGTGGTTATCTTGGGTTTTGTGCTTTGCTAAATATGTCTTTTAGTTGGTTAATTATTTTTTTATCTTTTACATAACAATAGTTACATAATTATTTTATATAATATAATAATAAAATATAGTCAATTTATATTAGATCAGTCAGTTTGACGGTTGAACTGGTCCGACCGGTCGAACTACTGATCGTCAGTAAGATCAATTTCATCACTAGTCTAGTTATGAATACACTGGCCCAAGATGCTGATGAAATCCCTTAGCAACCAAGTGAGCTTTATACTTGTTAATAGAACTATTAGGTAAATGTTTAGTATAGAAAATCCACTTGCAACCAACTAGATTTTGAGTGGGATAAAGAGGAACGAGTTCCCAAGTTTCATTTAAACTAGAGCATCATAGTTCGCAAACATTGCCTAAAGCTACTTAGGATCTTTGATAGCTTCGATAAAAGTTACAAAGGTAGGTTCAGGGTTATAAAGAGTCGAGAGTTGTACGGTGAGATTTAATTTGGGGATGAGCTTAAAGATGTTTTTGGAGTGGGTAATAATGGTGTGAGGAGGTGTAAGATGGGAATTGGCAGAGAAAATAGTGTAGGGGTACTAGTTAGGTTAGGATTGTGGCTCGAGTTTATAGGCACCATTATGCAAGAAGAAGGAGAAATGGCACCACAATAGGGTGAAGGTGGTCTTCGACATGGGGTTTAGCATTGTGACTTTGGGAAGATGATCAAGATGCCATTATTTCTATTAGAGATGGTGCCATGACGCGGGAAAAGAGGTGCCACAACACTGGGGCCAACGTCGTGGCACCGGGAAGATAGCTTTATGGAGCCGTATCGATAGGGATAAGTAATGGGCAAAGTAGGGCGAAACAACATTGGACGTATGAATGACCGATAAAGCCGACACAATGGAATATTAGTAGGACATAGTTTTATTAGATAAACGGGTGTGTGTGCACTGGAATGAGGTGAATGGAAAGATAGACTCAACAAATTTAACATGGTGAGATGTGTAAATTCAAGATGAGGTAGGATCGAGGTAAATATATACACTAGGTGTGTTTGAGTATCCAACAAAGATACATGGAGTGGAGTAAGGGCAAGTTTATATGGAGATTAGGACCGAAGCCAAGAATATAAGAGATATTCAAAGGTACGGAGCTTGGAGTAGTTGGGAGACTCACCAAAGAGTTTGGAAGTGTTGGGTTCGCTATAATCGCAGGGGTATACGCAGCGGAAAATTAATTTTTTTTATCAAATATAAATTTAACCCATTTGATTCGAAAGCAATTTTAACAATCGTGCTTATTCAAGTGAATATATAAATAAATATAAAATTGAATTATACCTTTCGTGCACTCCGGTTGTTGTAGGGAATGAAACAATCAATTGCTTATCCTAAACTATTAGAACTCGCAGGGATTCAAATGTCTCCCCTCTATCAGGTCCACAATACGAAAGAACAACACTAATCAAAAGAATTTGCTATTATCCTTTTAACTGTTTACTAATCTAGAATCGGAGTAAATTTTCAAAAATAATAAAGATTGATTCTTTAAGTTCTTGAAACAATAATATGAAGAGAATAACAAGAAACTGATTTTCTTTTTCTTTCTTTTCTTTTCTTGGAGAGTAAAAATAGAAGACTTTAAACAAAATAATTTTTGCTTAATTTTTTTTTGAATTTTTTTATGTAATTTTCATCCCTCATATATATATAGGGCTGAAAATTTTAATCCTTTTCCAACTCTTGGAAAGTTTTTCAATTTTGAACTACTTCAAAACCTTATATTGGAAGGATTCCAAATCTTCCAAGAACTCTTCTCTTTTCTCTCTCTTATTATATGTGGACTAATTTGAGATTACATTAATCATCAAAATTATCTACATATATTGTTGATATTAATTTGAACTCTTCAAATAATATCAAGATAGATATATATCATATATATATACTATAATTATATTTATACATAAATTATATCTTAGTAGCCGATTTTATCCCATAAAACTGGTCACTATATTTATTTATCTATAAATATGTTAATTAAATAAATCAAGAAAGTAAATGACATTTAATTGTCTTGAAATGTTTTCAAAGAAAATAAGTAAAGTCAATCCCTTACAATCAATCAAGAAAGTAAATGGCAATTAATTGTCTTGAGAAAAAGGAATGTAATTTCCCTTTATCGGAGAGTTTTTATTTGATAACAACATACTGAAATTGCCCAATTTGCAGTGTTTTCTCATGTCCAAATCAATCAACATGCCAAAATTGGCAAATTGAAAAGTTCCTTAATGACATTGACTAGCCCATGATCTTCTTTTGGACCCATCTTATATTGCATCATATTGGGTTCAACTCGAATCCATTGAATCAGCCCATTAAGTGCATCTTTGAAACTTTTAGTCCTTGCCCTTATTATTACACAAACAGGAACATGTAATGGATCCTTTGATAATACTCAATTATTCTCATCGTTAAATAATACGAACCTCATAATGAAAAATGACACCCGAACATCTATAAGGGTATTTTTCTAGGGATTGTCTCAATTCATCTTCAAAATCATGCAAGAAAACCTTGACCCATTATCTATATTAAAAGACAAGAAACAAAGGTATAAGAGATTTGGGTAGATGCAAAACTCAAGATAGATGAGAAAGATTGTGATTGAAAGGTTAAGGACGAACCCACAAGAAAAATCGTGACAAGTTAAGAAAATAATTTTTGAAGAACTAAAGGGGAAAACTCTCTCACAAATATTACTTCAATTTTGAATCTTTTTCTCTTAGGATTAGATTGCCTTATAAAGCCGAATTACTAAATAATTTAAAAAGAAAATAAATCAAATCCTAGACAACTAATTCTTATAACCAGGAAAGTAATATGTCCAATAATAAGAAAAAAAAAATAAGAAAGGTAAAACCCTAACAATCAAGAAAGTACATTTTTAATTGAAACATATTGGAATCAAGTTGAATTCAATGAATCAGCCCATTAAGTGAATCTTTGAAACTTTTAGTCCTTGCCCTTATTATTACACAAACAAGAACATGCAATGGATCCTTTGATAATGCTCAATTATTCTCATCGTTAAATGATACGAACCTCATAATGAAAAATGACACCCGAACATCTATAAGGGTATTCTTCTAGAGATTGACTCAATTCATCTTCAAAATCATGTATTTTTATTAATGGGGTTAAAAAGTTTTTATTTAGAATAACTAAAGAATATATATTCATGATTTTATATAAATTTGGAAGATTGATATAGCATTAATTTTAAATATACTTATAATTTCAACTTTTGTTTGTTGGAGGCAATGGAGCATAATGAGAGCAATTTATTGCATATAATGAAATTCAGTTTTTGGGATCTTATGTTTTACATTATTACTAATTTTTAGCGTAGTAAGATGACTTTTAAATATAAATATAAAGTTGAAACAAAACTTATGAATTGAGAAGAATGACAACATGAGTACTTTCTTTTCTTTTGTCTTCAAATTTAATATTGTTGTTTGACAGGAAAATTAGTAGATTGAATTTTTTTTTATAAAATTAAATTTAAAAGTATGTACTAAGTTTTACTAGCACAATAACTCTAAAATGTAAAGGTTTTAAATATTAAAATCCAGTAAAATTACAATCAAAATTAAATACTTAAATAAATAATTTGTATTGAATATTTTGAAATTAATTATATTTTCAACTCCATGAATAGGTTTAAATTTTTTAAAAAAATTATAGAATATATATAAAATATAAATTATAGATATTAAAGATTTTTATTTTATTTCAAATTTAATTTGAATGTGTATACTTAATTTTACTCGAACAATAACTCAAAATTTTAAATATTTCTAAATTAAAAAATCTAAATATTTTGAAAGTAAATATATTTTAATTCCTTACATAGTATTTGATTGAAGTATACAAATAATTTAATTTTATGAGATTGCTCAAAGAATAATTAAGTACATTTTATAAATTTAAAAGTAAAAAAAATTAAAGGGGTTTAAAAAATGTTCAAATTTAGAATAACTAAAGAATATATATTTACGATCTAGATTTAACATAAAATATTGAAATAAGAATAATTATAATTTCTCTAGAATTTCTTGCATATAAGGTGTTTGTTGTATTACTTCTAAGAACTCACTCTTGTCTTTTGCAATTTTTATATTTTACTTTGTTTAATCATCACTTAATTTTTTAGATAAAAATAAGACTATTTAAACTACAATACTTGCTGCAATTTTTGATTACAATCCTTGTGAATACGATACTCAACTCACCGTTGTATTAAAATTTGACACCGTGTACTTGCAGTTTGCAATATATTTCACGAACAAGTTTCCAAACATCATTTTAGAAAAAAAAAATATATCACATTAATTATAGCAATTATTATATTTTCATATCACAATCAATGCACACTTAAATTTTTTTTTTCAATTTTTTTTCTCACTGTCCTCTCAAATTAAATATCTTAGAATTGAAATGAGTCAATGACAAGAAATCACCCTAAATTAGTCCTTGGCCCCCTAAATTTTGTTGCTTTACATGCATACTTATAAAATAAATATAGAACTCGGCCTCGTTTGTTTATGTTTTCAGCAGAAGCTTTTTCATATTTCATTATTTCAAAAATATAACTTATATTTGTTTGATCCAATCTCATTGGAGATGGCACATTTTATTTTTTCATTTTCCATAAAAAATATTTTCCAATTTTATACTTCTAATTTTCAATTATATATTATATCATTGGGACCAACCACTATTACTGACATCTAATTAGTATATTATTATTTTTAAACTACACCATTTCAATTAGACTCACCATCTAAAAATTATCATATCTAAATTAAATATTCAAAGTGGATTCCATCACTACTAATTTCGTCTAATTAATATATTATTATTTTTAAATAATATTATTACAGTGAGACCTAACTACTTACATATCATTCTAATAAATTATTATATCTAAATTAAATATTCAAAATGAGGTCCGTAACTACCAACTTCTATAATTATTATATATAAAAATTAAGGAAATGATGTCACTTAAAACATACAATCGAACACAATTTTATTTTTATCATGTTTCTTCGCAGCAAAAAAATACAAAAAGTAAACACAACTAAATAAATTTTTATTTTCAAGCACATAAATATGTTATCTTACTTCAATTGACCAAACATGTTTTCAATTTCACACAAATATCAATAAGCTCCATTAAAAATATTGAAAATGATAATTTTCAATGGAAATAAAACCAAACGAGACCTAAATATGTCTGTATAATGCCCCCCTCGTTCTCATGTAAAAGAAAGATACTCTAATAAGTCAAAAAATAATTTATAAATTTATATCTGATTTTTGGTCCCCAAAAAAAAAAAAAAGAGCAGTAGTCTCCCACCGCTATTTGTTTTTCTTTCTTCAAACTTCTCAGCACTGTTCTTGTAGCTATACACCTAATTTCTTAGGCCAAACTATATAATTAAATTTATAACATATATTCTAATTCACCCTCTTTTTTTGCTTTTAAGTAGAAAATTTGGGATTGGAGAGCAATTTTTTTTAAAACATTAATTTTTTAAATAGGATTAATAGATAGAATCAATATCTTGATTGTAACATCAAGGTGAATTAATATACATCTTGATTAGATTTAGTTCTATTTTGATAACAATGTAATGTCATTATTTCATTGCATAATTTTAATCTTAAGGTAAACTTGTTATTTCTTTAATTTTTGTAGTTGTAAAAATTGTCCAGAACTTTTCACTAATTATTGAATTCTCTCTCTCCAATACTCCAATCCTACATGTGTCCCTGATTCAATCGCAGTCAAAGTAATTGCTTTTCATGAGATTTCTCTCATATTTTATATCATTTTGATTTATTCTATAACTCCTTTTCCATTAACAAATGGATTTTGCATGAGAATTAAGCCCAAGAACATGGAATAAGTCACTGAGTGAACTTATAAAAAATCCTACTTCAAGTAATTATTTGAACTCATATAGTGCCAACCTGATCTGAAAATTTTATCAAAACTAATTAAATATCATAACCCCTTCAATTCTTTTCATTGAAAATGAAATGCACGACTTTCAAAATTTAAATGCATCGGTTTATTAGGTTTCATTTCCCCGATGTGTTTTTGCATTTTAAATTTAAAAATGATTTATTTTGCTCCTTTTTTGGACTTTTTTTTTAAAAAAAATAGTTCAGAAAACACTCCTATTATCAGAGCCTCCATCCTAATTTTCCAACCTTTTTTTACGTTTTACACGTATTCTCAAAAAATGAAACCCTGCTTTTAAAATTTAATATTTAAAAACTAGTAAATCAAACATATTTTCTCAAATTCAAAATTCAAAAGACTCAAAACAGCATATCAACCCATCTCAATGATAAGGAAATTGATTTGATTCGATTTGATTTCAATTTGATACACTTCAATTTATGCAATTTTTGATAGGTTTCAATTTATGATTTATATAGTCAGTTTTTTAGATTATTCTTCATTCTTATTTGAGTATAATTATAACTATATATACTCAACATAGTCAAGAAAGGCTATGCCATATTTTTTATTTTCTCTCAATATCTTTATGGTATATCAGCACTCTCTTGGATAATCCAAATTTATTTTCTTCACTACCTTCTCTCATGGCCAAAGAAAACACCCATATCACCTTACCAATACCGTTCAACCCACCCAACCCTTATCATCATGAACACCAATAAATCTTTCAAACTCACTTCTACCATCTCTCTTGAAAACTTCAAATGGAAGCCTTTTTAATTAGTCATGATCTCCTCAAATTAATTAATAGTTCTCACCGATCTCACTTCCCTCCACCATCGTTAATAATGTCCTCACCCCAAATCTGGCGTAACTGACATGACTCCAACAAGACAAATTAATATTTGGGGCTATTGTCGGATCCCTCATTCTTTTGCTTATTTATCTCATTACTCAGTCCCAAACATCTCGTGATGTTTGGACTACCCTTGCCAACACATATGTCCACCCCTCTCATGGATACGTTAAACAAATTAAGAAACAACTCAAACATACCACCAAAGGCTTTCAGTCTATCTTTGAATACATGCAGTCCATTAAAACTCGGGCTGACGAACAAGCCGCCGATGGTAAACCTATGGACCATGAAGATCTCATCAAAAAAATTCTTGGTGGCCTTGATGATGAGATCTTCAAGTCATTAGATCCATTGTTGAAGTCATCTATGTCCGTGACACATCCATACTCTTTCGATGAATATCATGAGAAATTGATCACCAAGGAACTTTCTCTTTGTATCCAACAGTCCAATTCCTCCTCTCTTTCTGCCATGCTAATACCATGACTTTTCGAGCCAATTTCAATCGCTCCGGGCATCACAATTCATGCTTTCTTGCACTTCTCCCTACTCTACGACACGAACCTCTAGGTCCACGTCTTGCCTTCTATATATTGTGGTGGTTGTACTACACCTCGTTCTTATCTCGATCACTGTGAATGGTGTTGTAGCCCTGATCACAGTCCCACAGGCAATTTTGTCAACTCCACCCATATATTCAACCTTCAGCTCAACCCCTATCCTCCATCCATGGCAACCTTGTCCATCGGCATCTTGGCAACCTCAGGCTCATCTCACTATTGTTGCTACTTGACTCCTCGATGGTAGGGCCTCGTATCATACCACCACCGATCTTGGCAATCTCTCTCTCCATGCTTCTTATAACAGGACTTATGAAAATATAATTGGTGATGGCATGGGTCTTTCTATTACCTATACTGGATCCAAATCTCTCTCTACCCCCTATGGATTTTCACTTTAGATAATGTTCTTTGTGTTCCTACTATAAAAAAAGAATCCTATCTCCGTATCTCAATTTTGTAAAACTAATGCATATCTATTACATTCTCACTCATTTCTTTTCTTGGGAAGGATCTTTGCATGGTGGCATATTACTGTGGGGCCAGACAAAGGATATCATGTATGAATGGCCAACATCTTCTATTAAGTCAAACTCTCTACTTGCCTTCTCTAGTTCCAAGACCACTTTGTTCCAATGGCATCATTTTCTAGGTCATCCGTCGTCCTTAATTGTTAGGCATTTTGTTCACAATTTTTATTTAGATGTATCGAGGACTTTAAAGTTCAATTCTAATTCTTGTCAATGTAGTAAAAGTCTTAAATTAACTTTCTTTATTTCTTCTCTCTACCTCTCCACTTGCCATTATTTTTTCGCATGTATGGACATCACCAATTACATCTAAAAATGGCTTCAATTATTGTGTTATCTTTGTTGATCACTTTACAAAATATATATGGTTATACCCTCTCAAACATAAATCTGATATCGTAGATGTTCTTCTGCAGTTTAAATCCCTTGTTGAAAACTACTTCCATTGCAAAATCATCACATTTTACTCCGATAATGCGGGTAAGGGGAATACCAAGCACTTCACCTATTCCTTACTTCCAATGGAATCTCTCACCTTACCTCTCCACCACACATACCTGAACATAATAGGCATGTTGAACGACACCATCGATACATTGTTGAAATTACTTTGTCTCTCTTATCACATTCATCATGCCCTTATCCTAATGGTCCTTTGCATTCTCTACTGTTGTGTATCTCATCAATCGACTACCCACCCCTACCCTTTGATCTTTTGTCCCCCTTCCTGTTAGAGTAGGATACCCAACACCCAATTAGATTGGGTGTATTATACTCTTTTGCTTTTGTAAAGACAATCTAATTGAGAATCATATTAATAAAAAGGCATTTTATTTATCTTATGTCTTGCATCTTTTATTTTTGCACATTAAATAAAGTTCTTAGACCAAATTTAGCTACGAGGCATGGTCGCGTATATGATGGCGATCATGGAACATGCCTTTAAGGCTTTGGTCTTAAATAAGTTTTGAGTCGAAAGTTTTTTAAAATGGGACATCAAATAGCTCAGTAAGACTCGCACATATTATGCATGCTCGTGAGACGAGGATGTCACATTTCATTGGCATTAGCGTAGAGATGTAAGTGCATGTATGTGGGTACTTGTTAGGGAACAAGTACACCGAATATGGCCCGCAAAAAATTCTTAGTTGGAGGCTTTGCCCGTCGAAACAATAATTTCTTTATTGCGATAATACACGACTAGTCCTCAGACTTGAGGTACGATGGTAGCCTTATGTGCAGGATGCAGCACTTTGATATATCTTCTGATTACTTGACAATCACAAAGGGGGTATGTTAGGTGTTGCACTGGTGTACATGGAGGTTTGTCAGTAGCCAATATAGAATTCGACACTTGTCTTTTTTAACAAGGGATTCTCCTGTGTTTTCATAGTTCGTGATTCAAAGACCTTGGCCAAGGCAGGATGAATTGTGATTCATCAAGAATCATTGGAACTTGAAATGGGATCACAGTTATTGAATTATTTAGGGTTTCGATTTATAATCCATACCTTAAATTCAATCAGGAGTTTAGCTGTCGGAAGGACCGTACGTGTATGGTACTCGCAACTGAAATAGGTTTACTCGCTATTTTACCTAAGACTAGTTTGCCATGATTACTTGTTAGGTATTTTCATGGATAGTGAGGTTCTTAGAATTAAGGAGTTGATTCTAAGCGGATTAATTAATTGGAATAATTGCTATTCATAAGTTGCAAATATTGCAAACTCACTACTAGTTTAGTAGTGAACCTAAGAGGGTCACACATCTTTATAAAAAGTAACATTTTTAATTTTAGATTTTATCCAATAGTTGTAAATTAATTAATTAATACTGATTAATTAATTAATTAAGAGTTCTATTTAATTTAATAATTAAATTAAATTATTCAATTAAGTAATTGAATTATTTAATTGGACCTAATTTGATTAGAAAGCCCAATTGGAGTAAATTAAATTAATCAATTGGATTGATTAAATTGGGATTGAATCAATTGAATTGATTTGGGGATTTTTGAGTCCAAACTCAAAATTAATGTGGATCACTTAAAATGCCCACTAAAATATGAAGAGGAGTCCGCTTGATTTTTGGATCAAAATAACACAAGTCAAGACTCCTAGTATTACGCATAATACTTGAGATGTTGTTGGGAGGTGGATTGTTTTATTAAAGTATTTCTTTGCTATTTTACTTTATTTTTAATGTTAAAAATTATATTTTACTATTTTTTTTCTTTTTATATTCAATATACTTTCAATTAGTAATAAATATACAACTATATATGTATGCTACTCCGATGGCCCTCCACGAGCCCACCCCAAACACGATTTGGTGGTGATTTCTCCGATTTCCTACAATCCCCAATCTTCAAAACCCTAATTTCCCAACTAAGGTAATTTCTTCTCTATTTCTTCTTGTTTTTTAGTTTTTTTTATCAATTATTAGTGTATACTAATTGTGTGAATCATATATGCTTAATGTTTTTGCTATTTAATCAATTTTTTATCCTAGGGAATTAGCTGCATAGTTTTTTTTTTTTTTTTTTTGCGCTAGATGAGTTTAGATCCTGAACATGCAAAATGCTCTATTTTCTTGAATGTTTATCATGACCATTGCACTGTACCTTCATAATTTCTGGTTTGTAATTCAAATCTCTTCTTGTAACTAGCAATTGTCGTCTGACCTTAACATGTAACCAAGGCTTCTCTTATTTACAGCAACGGATGTTTCTCAAGAGTGGTTAAAAGATGTCAAAAGAAACATTCTAGTGTCTTATGTCCTTAGTTTAGAGCAGTTGTACAATTTGTTGGAATAAACCATTTTTTGCATAGTATTGAAGAGGTATGTCTCTGCTTGACAGACATATAGTGTCTATACATGTGCAGGTTACTAGACTCAGGCAAAGAGGGTTGTAGGTCTAGGTTGTCTACTTTTCATGAGAAATTACATTCTTTAGTTCCATAATTAAGAGTCTTTATGAGTCTTTTATATAGCCAGAAAATGAGAATATATTATTTTCATGCACCTTCCCATGATATTTTTGTCTTGAATTTCATGTTGCTACCTATTACTTGTTCTCCTACGCAATTGGTATATCATTTACATGACTAGCATAAAAATTATATGAAGTCAAATTTATAAAAGAAAATTGCACTTAAAACACTTATCCTTCATTTTTAATGATTGGAGTTGTTTAACAGTAGAAATATTGCTAAATAACTGCATAAATTTTTCAATGAGATCTGAAAATAATAGTCGATGTTATCCGACCATGCTTATCAGGCCATGTCAAGAAAGTTGGGATTATAGCTAGGAAAATGTCACAATAAGAACAGAGATAAACCTTTCCGGTCTGTATTGGATTTGACACTAGAAGTTTAATTTTGGTTAACTTAAGCCTCAGAATATGGTAAACAGTTGTACCATGTTTAAGCCTCCGTAAAACAGATTACAGTAATACGATGGGTTCGCGCGATTTTGGAAAACGTATAAACAACAAAATTTAAAATTTTTCAAAAATATAAATATACATTACATCACATGTAATTAAAATGAATTCTGAAACCCTTTCTCGATTACTCATTTGTGCGTTTTCTGATAGTTAAAGTAAGAAAGTTTTATAAACTCTTACATTGATTTGCATTCCGGCTGATATATGGATTGAAACGATTCAAATCGTTATCCATGAATGAAAGTATCTCCATATTCTTCAATTCAAAACCCCTTTGATTGAAATCTAATTCGATTCTAGGATTTCAAATGTTATCCCTCTAACGGTATCCACACATTGGATGCCTACTCGTAACCGAATCCTATGCTAGTAGTTTTCAATTCGATAATTCTATCCTAGAACGATTTTATTTGGAACAAAAATATACTAACAATTAGTATTTTAGGTGTTTAATTTAATTTTTAATTCAACAATTAAACTAGATAAAACGTTGGTGAACTTTTGGAGATTGAAAGGAAAGGAGGGACGAATTTTTAGGGATGAAAGAAAATTATTTTTTTCACAAAAATCTGCAATTAAAATCCCCATAAAAATATCCAAAAAGATTGTCAATAAAGGCAACCACAAGTCCTTTCCATGTAGGACTCTTCTTCCTTTTTTATTTCCAACTCTTTTGGTAAGTTTTCTTATCCCATAAGGACTTTCCTTTTTCCTTATTACCTCTTAGAAATTGAATTCTCAATTCAACTTCCTCTGGCCCATCTTAATTAATTAAGATTGACCTAATTAATTGATCCAATCAATTATTTAAATGTTCCAATTGGACTTCCTAATCCAATTAGGTCCAATCAATTAATTGAATTAATTCCACACTTGAATTAATTTAATCCCCATTAATTAATTTAATCTAACACTTGGATTAATTTTTAGGTTAGAAATGGACTTGTCCAAGTTTTGTATGTGACCCCTTAGATTCACTTTAAACTAACCGTGGGCTCACAACTCTTGTGACTTAGTTGAACAATTAATTGTTCTGATTAATTAATCCAATTAATTAATTCTCTTGGAATTTAGTACTAAGCGTCAAGCATTACCCATCAAACATCTATGTAGATGGAGCATCTAAACGTCCCACGAATCATAGCCAACGATAAAGACGAGTCCACCCCATAAGCATCCCAATGCTTAGTAGTGGTCACAGCTTGCCTACACTTAGCACATCCCACGACTCATGGCCAACGGACTAAATGTGGTAGCGTATCGGCATGCCACTACTTTTGATGGAAGGCATGGACGATTGAGTCCCACCCAATATTGCCCATTTACGCTTGATATCGAACTAATAAAGGTTCTCAACTTGAAACATTTTCAAATGAGGGTTATACTAGATTTATTATACAAGGTCTCATCGTTTTCTTTTCTTGTTTTTTTAATATTTACTATCCTAACGATGACAAGCATACATCATAAGGAAGCATTAAATAAACACAACAAGTATCACATACATCCTAAAATAAATAGATGATCATGAGCCTTTAATCCTATGCGATCTACTTGAGCCAAAGTAGATCTAGGTCAATCTAAGGGTAATAATTAAAATGCAAATAGACCTATCTATTACATAAATATATCCCATACATTCATGGGCTTTGTATCCTCGTTTTTCCTCCATCTTCATTCAATCTTCTTGTAATGTCTGCCAAATTACAAAAAGATTAACCTCACTGCCTAATTATACTCTTATTACATTTGCTAAAACTACAAGAAACCTTAAAATAATTCCAAGGGGAGATACATAGGAGGGAGATAGAACTACATCAAGAATAAAACAGAGAAAGGTGAGACTCGCAGGCCTCATTTTAATTAAAACCAAAAAATAACCAATTATGCATAAAATTAAACCAATCATATTGGCCTAGGCTCCATGAACATCCAACTAGCATGCTTAACATAAATCATCACATGATAATGAAAACATATAAATTTACCGATTATGTTATGTGCAATTTCTTTCAAATTTGGAATTTTTATGAAAAATAAATTTTCAAAAATTAAAATTAATATTTAATTTTAAAATAAAAAAACATAAACTTCACGTAACAATTACGTAACGAGGCAGGATGGACAATAATTCAATAAGGCTGCTGCCCGTCGAGTAGCTGGGCAGACCACCCATCGGGTGGCTAGGCGCCCACACGTCGGGTGGTTAGGCGCCCGCACGTCGGGTGCTAGCTGCCCACCTGACGTTACACGTAAGGTGGCTGAGCGCCCGCACACCAAGTGCCAGCAGGCGACTCAGCGCCCGACTTCGGGTGGCCTGCAGACCACCCAATGTCACACGTCGGGTGGCTGGGCGCCCGCGCGCCGGGTGACTGGCAGCCCACCTAACGTCACACGTCGGGTGGTCAGCATCCCAATTTTTTTTTAATGTTGAAGAATTCAAGATTTTCACAAAATCTTGATTTCATAGTTTCTTGATCTCATCAAGAAATTTTGAAAACTTGATAAAAACTAATTTTCTTGATCAAGAAATCAACTTATTTGATTTTTTATTTATTTATTTATTTCTTGCCACATTTCAAGAAATTCAAGATTTCATAAATCTTGAAATTTTTGGATCAAGAAATTCAAGATTTCACAAATATTAAAATTCTTGAAAATCAAGAAATCCAATTTCTTAACTCGTCTCAATTCTTAAAATATTTTAACATTTAAAACAATTAATAATATTAATCTCAAACAAAGAAATTAATTGATTCAAAACTAATCACACATATAAATATTTAATCTATCACATATATTAAATAAACATAATCGAAAAATATCAGAAACGCACGAAACTTGGCTCTAATACCACTGTTGGGTTCGTGCGATCCCGGAAAACGTATACGCAGCGGAATTTAAAAAATTTCAAAAATATAAATATACATTACATCACATGTAATTAAAACGAATCTCGAAACCCTTTTGTGATTATTCAGTTGTGCGTTTTCTGATAGTTGAAGTAAGAAGGTTTCATAAACTTTTACATTGATTTGCACTCCGGCTGATATATGAATTGAAACGATTCAAATCGCTATCCCTGAATGAAAGTATCTCCATGTTCTTCAATTCAAAATCCTTTTGATTGAAATCTGATTCGCTTCTAGGATCCCAAATGTTATCCCTCTAATGGTATCCACACCTTGGATGCCCACTCGCAATCGAATCATATGCCAGTAGTTTTTGGTTCGATAATTTTATCCTAAAACGATTTTGTTTGGAACAAGAAAACACTAACAATTAGTATTTTAGGTGTTTAATTTAATTCTTAATTTAACTATTAAATCAAGAATTAAACTAGATAAAAGGTTGGTGAACTTTTGAAAATTGAAAAGAAAAGAGGGACGAATTTTTGGAGATGAAAGAAAACTATTTTTTTTCAAAAAAATCTGCAATTAAAATCCCCATAAAAATATCTAAAAAGATTGTCAATAAAGGCAACCACAAGTCCTATCCATGTAGGACTCTTCTTCCTTTCTTATCTCCAACTCTTTTGGTAAGTTTCCTTATCCCATAAGGACTTTCCTTTTTCCTTATTATCTCTTAGAAATTGAATTCTCAATTCAACTTTCTCTAGGAATTGGATTCCCAATCTAATTTCCTAATGAGCTTCCTATAAGTCCACACCTAATGGGCCTAGGTCTAAGTAATTAATTAGACTCCACTTTAAATGATCCAATCAATTAAATTAATTTATTTAATTAATTAGGCTCATCTTAATTAATTGATCCAATCAATTATTTAAATGTTCCAATTGGACTCCCTAATCCAATTAGGTCCAATCAATTAATCTATTTAATTAATTAAATTAATTCCACACTTGAATTAATTTAACCCCCATTAATTAATCACATTAATTAATTTAATCCAACACTTGGATTAATTTTTAGGCTAGAAATGGACTTGTCCAAGTTTTGTGTGTGATCCATTAGGTTCACTTTAAGCTAGCCGTGGGCTCACCACTCTTGTGACTTAGTTGAACAATTAATTGTTCTAATTAAGTAATCCAATTAATTATTTCTCTTGGAATTAACTCATTAATTCCAAGTACCCACAAGACATGGGAAGCACCTAGTAATGCATCATGACTCCTAGTTTAAGGTGAATGTGCGAACCTATTTCAATTACGAATACCATGCAAGTATGGTCCTTCCGTCATCTAATCTCCCGATTGAGCCTAGGGCTTGGATGTTGAGTCGAAACCCCATTAACTCAATAACTATGTTTCCATTCCTACTAGGTTGACTCGATGATGAATAATTAGAAAACCCCACATCTAATTTCCATCCAACATTGGCCAAGTATTTTAGAGTCAAGTACAGTGAAACACATAGGAGATTCACCTATTCATCTAGATAGGTGATGGATCCTTTGTTGGCTACTCATTAATCTCCATACATGAAGATGTTATACCCAATATAAACCCCTTGTGATTGTTATGCAATCGGAAAATACATTAAAGTACAACATGCCATGCACAAGGTTACCATGGTGCCTCAAGTCCAATAACTAATTCTTGCACTATCTTAACGAGAAAATTCTCATTCGACAATAGAATATTTCCAATTAGAAATTTTCAGGTGGGGTTGTTTAGTGTACTTGTTCCCATCAAGCACCCGCATACATGCACTAGTGTCTGCACACCAATACCTATAGAACGAGGTATTCTCCTTTCGAGCTTACATCGTATACGCAAGTCTCAACGGGATCAATGATGTCCCATCTCATTGATTCTTAACTTGGAATATTTTAAGATCACAGTCTTAGAGGCATATTCCACAATCACCATCATATGTGCAACCATGCCCCATAGCTATGTGTAATCTAAGGACTTTATCTAATTTTTATGATGAATTTAAGATAAAGATTACCATTTAAATGATATTAATATAAATAAGAATGATTTGTAAGAGTATAAGAACGACTAAAACAATTGACACGTTGGCACTACTCTAATATTTTCATGATGGTTATCATAGGATGAAGCAATAAAAGCTTTAGTGACTGCATTATGGGACTTTTGGATGACGTATGAGACTTATCAACAACCTTCTGCATTTCATGAAGAGGATGGTTACTCTTCAATCCTGCACGATGTTCATGGACAACTTGTATACACTATTTCCATGATTAAAATTCCATTCTAAATGAAACATGAATACATTTCAAGACCCAAATTCAAAATGAAACCACTCTAGAGTAGTCATACCCAACTGCGAAACTAAAGAGTTCAATTGCACAACATCATTAGTTTCTCAAAGTTCTCTATACTACTTAATGGAATAGAATCCCCACAAAGCATAACAACAGTGTTTGAGGTTTGCTCTTAGTATCTGATGCAAACCACCATATTCATATTGAATCAGTGTGTAATGTGAAATTTCTAAAATCAGGAAATGAGAATAACTTTCTTAGTTAATCTAAACTCCGCAACTTATAACATTATCCCATGTGTCCTATTACCTAACATATGGGACATGGATAACATAAAAAATTTCTATCATTGCTGCTTTTTATTTACTTTGATTGATTGGCAATAGCTTCTGTTTTGTTGAAACCACTGCTGTCTTTGTGTAGGATATGTGGTAATCTATTTTTTCTCATTCTCATATCAGTTTTACTCATTTTCTCATTCTCAAATCAGATATGGAAAGTGGAGGTGAATCAAGCTCCAGGCTTACGACTTCACATGATCCACTTCCTACTTCAACTTCAACTCCTGACCATATGGCAACTCAATCTCAATTGACAGGAGAAATGGAGTTTTTAGATACAAAAAGAAGTTGAAGGACAAAATCAGAGGCCAAAGAGAAAGGAGATGTCTAGAAGAGCTTGGGCTTGGGATCATTCCACTCTTTACACTGACAAGAAAGGAAAGTTGAGGGCAAAATGGAAGTATTGTGATAAAAACTATATTGTTGATCCTTCAAAAAATGAAACTACTGGAATGGATAATCATATGAAAGTATGTAAGAATCATCCTGATAATAGATATTTTAGAGATAATCAAGTAATCATAAGTTTCTGTCAAAGTGTAATCGGGGAATTAAGAGAAGTCTCATGTAATTGGAAATTTGATCAAGAAGCTATTAGGAAAGATTTAGTCCACATGGTCATCATAGATGAATTGCCATTTAAGTTTGTAGAAAATGAAGGACTTAGGCAATTTATGTCCATTGCATTTCAGCAGTTTGTTGTTACATCAAGAACTACAATAATAAGAAATTGTCACAAATTGTATTTTGATGAAATAAATAAATTGAAGATATATTTTAGGACATCTGGACTATTGACCATCAACATGTGAACTTCTAATCAAAGAACTACCACTTGTGTTTAAGTGAACACTATATGTGATGTGGGAAATAATAAAAAGAAGAATGTAAATACTATTTTACTCTTGTTAAGAAAGCAACATTATGAAGACAAGAATACCTATTAAGGGAGTTGGAGTGGGTACCCGACCTAAATTGGACTCAAATAGAGGTTCTACTTTGACAACTACTTAAGGTGCCCACTTTTATATGGTTGGGGATTAGCCACGTGTGTAGAGTTATGTCTATAAATAATCTCACTTGATTCCAACAGGGTAGGTGATATTTATTATTCTTGTTCAGTTTTATCCTTCTATTTTCTCTTACTTTCCCCCAATTTTGAGTTTATACTTTGACATTAGAGGGTTATAGTTGGGGGGCCACTCCAATAAGCCTGACGAGTTTCTTGAGTTCTTCGAATAGGATAGGATGTCCGTTCAACCCTGATACCCCCAAGATCTAGTTTGAGTTCATGATCATTAAAGCAATCAGTTCGAGTTCGTTGTCTTCAGCAGTTCGGGTTCGTGGTTTTGGGACCCAGATCAATATGGATGATGATTGGAAATTGTACATAGTGATTCTTAATTTAATTCTATGTTCTACACATAAAGGTGATGAAGTTGATCTTTTAATTAAAAAATGCCTGCTTGATTGGAGAAATGACAAATTTTTCACTATTAGTGTTGATAATATTTCTAATGATACCGCCATAGCTTATTTGAGAAGAAGATTTATAAGTAGGGGACCTCGTTATTGCAAGGGAAATTTTTGCATATGAGATGTAGCGCATATTATAAATCTTGTTGTGAAAGATGGATCGAAAGATTTGAATAAGTCGGTTGAGCGTGTTTGCACTGTGGTCAGGTATGTGCGACAATCACCTTCTTGATTAAAAAAATTAATGATTTTATTATTAAGAAAAAGGTTGAAAGCAAAAAATCACTATGTTTGGGTGTTCCGACTAGATGGAACTCTGTTTACTTAATGCTAGAGATGGTTGTGATTTTAAAGGCATGTTTGGTATGTACGAGGTGTCTAATGTTGATTTTCATTCAAATTTTATGCCTGGTGGACCTTATGCAAATATAGGCTTCCCTACAAAATATGATTCGGTTGTTGTTGAACAATTTGTGAAAGTGCTCTATTACTTTTATGAGCTCTCTTTGAGTTTCTATTATTTATTTGTGACATCTAATACTTTTCTAAATGAAATCAATGATGAACTTTTTAAAGGGATGGCTTGATAGCAATAATGATGATTTGGTAGATATAGCTAGGCAAATAAAATTGAAATTTGATGCATAGCGAGGAAATATAGAGAAGATGAATATGATGTTGTATATTGCTGTTGTGTTTGACCCCATCATAGATTCAGTTACTTGCATCTTCTTTTGAATAACATGTATGGGCAATATAACGTGTTGAGCATTTGGGAAACTTGGTAAAAGTTCTCTTTATAAAGTGTTTGAGGAATATAAGAATGTGTATTCTTCAAGTGTGTCTAAGGAAAGTAGTAGCACATCCACAAGTGAATTTGAGACTGATGTTGAGAATGAAAGAAGGGTTATGAGGTATAATAGAAAGAAGAGATTGGAACTAATGATATCTCAGTTTAGGCATCCGTGCATCAGAGTTATATAAGTATCTACATGAATGTTTTGAGAAAGATTCTCCAGATTTTGATATCATTAGTTGGTGGAAAATAAATAGTCATAGATTTCCTAATTTATCCATATTGACTCGAGATGTGTTAGCTATGCCTATATCCACCGTGGTTTCGGAGTTTATTTTTAGCACTGGAGGCTGCATAATTAATGATTTTAGAGCTTCACTGACTTTCAAAATGACACAAGGTCTAATTTGTTATCAAGCCTGTAGAAGAGATTATGTATTCATACAAACAATTGAAAAAGGTATAATTTTAATGCTCACTTACATTCCATTTATATATAACTATTGTTTCCATCTTCTTTCCGTGTTTAAATATTGTGGTTCTCATCATTTGTAGATGTGGTCTCAAGTGTTGGTGTGGAGTTTAATATCATTGGTTTATGATTATTAGATTTCAAGACTAAGGTCTTCTTTTTTGGTTGTTTAGGACTTAAAGAGAAATTATGAAACTTTTTTATTCCCTTTAAATTATGTAGGGCTGCCTATTTATGACCCAAATTAAAAAAAAATTGGATGTTAATTACGAATTTATAATGTAATGTGAAATTATTAACTATGAACAATGGACTGTCTTGGTGTGGTGTTTTTAAATTTGGATGTTTTAGTGTGATTGTGATGGATTGATAGGGTTGTTATGGACCTTGTGGTGTTTAGGTGTTGTGCTTTTTACATGTTTTGATGTTAATGATGTTATTTAATTATTTATGCAATTATTCTAATTGTATTTTTTTCTTTTAATTTGAATCTTGAGGTTGATAAATTCATATCCTCTTGTTGAGCAAGAATAAATGTGAAGAAAATGAAGTTTTGTTGTGTATATTAGTGGTAGAATAGAAAAATAAGTTTTTTATTTTTATTTTTAAATTCGATACTACAATTATTGAAATAAGTTCGGTTTTTTTTTTTTCAGTTTGAAATGGTTCGATTTGGTTTAGTTTGATATTTGGCAAACCGTATTCTTAATTATTTTTTTTTCCTTTTTTCTAAAGAATTCGATATACCAAAATCTGAATTGATTGCAATAATCGAAATTTTGGTTCGATTTGGTACGGTTGTACCGAATGAACACGTCTAATGCATATACTCATATATTTTAATTAAATTAATGTCAATACAAAGTTCAAAAATAGATTTTTTCATTATATATGTTAGTAAATATTTTCTAATTTTTAATGTAAAATAAAGTTATTTTGCCATTTCTTAATTTACAAACTTAGATACCTTATATTAATTTTTTCATATATGTACACATAATGTACTTAAGTGTGTAGTTGTATATGTTAAATATTTTTTTTGTTTTTCTTTTAGTTTTTTTGTAATTATAAAGTACATACATAAAATCTAGATGATAATATTTAAGGTAAAAAATTTAATATCATAATATCATATTTAAGGTAAAAAATGTACTGTGATATTATAGCTGAATATTGAAAAGTATTGTTATATTAACATTGACATTAAATGATCATCTATATCAAGAAGCCAAATTTCTATAATCAACACAAAACAATCGGGCCAGATAAACCCTATGCTAACTTAACTCAACAAATCGATACTAAAAAAACATGAAAACACACTCAGACAAGAGTTCGAAACCCAAAAACCATATCTTAGAAAGATGAAACCCCTTCCGTCGCTTGAAAAGGATGGAATCATAACAGAGAGCAATTGAGCCAGAGGAGCCCTTGGGCAAGTGAACTCAACAAATCAAAGCTTATAAACATGAAAACACACTCAGAAGAGTGGAAGGAAACCTAGAAACCATGTGTGAAAAAGAGGATAGGCATTTTGTCTGCCTCAAAGGCTAGGACAATGGACAGCATTTAAGAAAAATAGGCAATGTGGGTCTTTTTTTGTACCTTCCATCCTTTTGGTTTAGAAGAAGTGACTAAAAAAGAGCCGGAACTCGAGTGAGGGCCAGAATCAGCCGTATTTGTCGTCATTGGGGAAGACGGTGTATGGGAACTTGCGAGTGGGGGGTTGGGGATTGTGAGAGATCAAAAGAGAGAAACCTTGAATAAAAGCCAGACAACTTACCTAAAAGAAGTCCCATCATCAATAGTGAGCTCACTGTAGATATTGAAGGAAATGGTGTTATTTCAGAGAGGAATTTCTGAAAAGGAGATACATTTCAGACGTATTTTTTAAATTAGGGCAAAAAAGTGTTGGGAGATAAATGAGATAATTTTTGAAAGTGAGTTGGGTTAATTCCACAACCAAACACAAGCCGAAGGGAAAAATGGGCTGTGAGAGAAAATCTGTGAAAATATTTCACAGGCAATTGCACCCTACGACACTCTCTTCTCTCAAAATCATGTTTCAGTATACATTTTTCTTAAAAACGCATTTATTTGGCTTTTCTTTTAGAACTTTTATAGAAATGTTCCTCCTATTTATTTCTTCTAGGTGGGGAAAACCATATAATTTCATATGGAAAAGTCTCTATAAAAAAAGAGATCAATCAATTATGAACAATAAAAATACTCTTCATGATTTGACTACAAGTCATGACCGTCGTGAGTACCATAAATCTTAATCAAACTCTTCCCTCCAATACCCCAATGCTTGTTCTCCCCAAACCCGTCAACAAAGGTCGTTATTTTTGTAAATTGCATTTTATTATTAATTAAGTAATAAAGTAATAAAGATATAATCAGTATCGTTTTTATGAGAATTAATGACTATTAATTATCAAAATATAATTAGTCCTAAATTTATTTTAGTAAACGAAATATGAAATTAATTATCGCAAAATTAAAATAAATTGAAAATAAATGATACAAAAACAACTAAAGATTGATTAAATGAATTAAAAATCTAGAACTTATGATTTTATCATAATTAGTACGAATTGAATCTTCTATCTCATTAGTCTAAACTTAATCTCCTAATTTTCCACTAGTCTTTTCGAAAACCTAAAAAGAATATTATTAATATTTCATTGAATTTTGTAGATCTCATTTAACGACTATACAAACCATATAAATATATTTTTATTTTACATCAATTTATGACATTCAACACAATAAACTAACAAATCATTTAATTAATGGTCAGTCAAATAGAAGCATTAAACAATATGTAGAATACTTAACAAGAAAAAAATATATATATCAACTAATATTAATAAAAGAAATTCAAAATATTATAATTGGATTATATTATAATTCTAGAAGAGAAAATTAGTAACATTATAAACATTTTTGAAAACATGAAAGAAGAAAAAGGGAAGAAATTACAAAAATTGAATTTGTAGAATCTGAGTGAATGATGCCAAATTTTCTTTCCCGAATCGAGCTATCTTCTTCAAATTTTTGTCTCTTTTTCTCATTGCGATTTCCTTGATTTTTCTGCAGGACTTTGCTTTTTTTTTTTTTTTTTCTCTCTCTTGATCTCTCAAATATACCTCAGGTCATCTCCTTCTCATTTTATGCCTTTAGTTGTTGGAATCAAGTGGGCCTGGGAAATTCACGTCTCGTAGCGCCTAGGTGTTTGCCTGTTTTTCTTTTGTTCCTCTTAAATAGATCAAGATAAAGAGAATAGAGAACCACTCCATAAGCCCTTCTTTGTTCCTACAAGCAAAGAGAAGAGATGGAGAGAGATGGGCTTTCGAGGAAGGCACTGGCGTGCTAGCTTTGTTTCAGTACATCTTTCTCCTTCTTTTGTTGTTAAGCAAGGTTAATTAAATCCATAGGTGAATTTTTAACTTTATCTCCCTCCGCTCTTTTCTGTTGAGTTCATCTCGTAGAGGGAGGGTGTGTTAAAGCATCACATAGGGGACTCCCTTATAAACTTTCACAAAGATTGATAATAAGCATCAATATGAGGGATCAAAAGAAAAAATAGTAAATAGATAGATTCTAGCGCCTTAGGAGTTGGTCATTCTGCCCATTATGCTTCATTCAACCTTGCTGCACCTAGGTAATCCAATATATATATTTTTTTCTTGTACTTTGATGCCATTTATTCATGACCTCCGAAACCTCTTGCTTGTCCACGATCGTCTCTACAAAATAAATATAAAAAATATGCATAAATTTCACAAACCTCGAAAACTAATAAAAAAAATTAAACAAATCATATTTAATTCATAGTTACTGAGGACCACTAATTTTTTAAATAAACAAACTACTTAATAACCAAAATAAATTAAGAATAAACTAAATATACAGACTAAGCTAGCTTTGAATTTCTTAGTTTAATTTCACTTACCTTATATTTTTTATTATCTACACTCATCAAAGTGGCAAATTTATCATCATATCTCTTTTCATTTCTCCGTAAGATAGAACTTTATAAATAATATAACAAATCTGAAAAGCTATGTATAAGTTTCTCAAATTTATCTTCGTACGTCTTTTCAATTCTCCATACCATAGAAATTTATGAATGATTAAACAAATCCAAAAATCTACCTATATCTTTCTCTTCTTGTTCTTCCATTTACGAATGAAAAAAAATTATTTACATTTGTGCAATGAACTTGAATACTACAACTTTAAGGTCACAAACCAAAGTGTAGATTGTGTCAAGTAATAAATTTTTCGAAAGTTCGAGTTCGATCCACAGGAAAATTGTTTGAACTTTTCAGGATTATATTTTTTTAAAAGATGGGTTTTATGTGGTTTAAAATATAGAAAAACATTTATGCTATAACTAAAAAATCAAAATAATGAAAATATTGAGGTTAGGGATTCACTCTTAAATTTTGGATAAATGAACGATTATTTATTCTTTTTAACTTATTTAAATACTACTATTGGAATTCATACATAATGAAGGTTCAAATGAGAATATGTTATCAAATAGTTCATGCATTAAGGTAATCATGATATTGTCTTACTGTTTGCGAATTATTCCTTAACACCAACACTTGTTTATGGAATTAAATATTTATACATACCTTTGTCTATAATAAATCAAGCAGTTGGTGTAGTAGAACCATATAATAAGTCAAATGAACCTAAGTATTTGTTGTGTCATTAGTGATACAAAAATCAAGAATGAGCATTAAACAAAAAGGTTTTAACAGCAACACTTATTTATAAGATTAAATATTTGTGCACACTTTTGTATATAATAAATCAATATTTCACATTAGCAGTCGGTGGAGTAGAACTGTACAATAAGATAAATAAACTCAAGTATTTGTTGTGCAATTGGTGATACATAAATTAAGAATCGTCACTAAACAAGAAAGGTTTTAATACCAATACTTATTTATGGGATTAAGTATTTGTGCACATCTTTATCTACAACAAATCAATATTTCACATTAGCAGTCGGTAGAGTAGAACCATACAATAAGCTAGATGAACTCAAGTATTTATTATGTAATTGGTGATACATAAATTAAGAATCGCCACTAAACAAGAAGAGTTTTAACGCCAATACTTATTTATGAGATTAAGTATTTGTGCACACCTTTATCTACAACAAATCAAAGTTTCACATTAGCAGTCGGTGGAGTAGAACCGTACAACAAGCTAAATGAACCAAAGTATTCGTTGTGCCATTAATGATACGTAAATCAAGAATCATCACAAAATAAGGAGGGTTTCAATCTAAATTAAAATAATAATACAACACACTTGAATATTATGCACCTTTATAACAGTTTCTCTTCCTCCATCAAGAGGTTAACCCTTTCTCCTCAGCTAAATGAAATTAGAAAGATATAATGACAGCAGAAAATACTAAAAATAAAAGAGAAACTAGAGAATACATTTTTATTATTACTATAAAACTTAATCTAAAGGAAGACAACAATAAAACTTTCTTTCCCTCTCTAAGGGTTTTTGTTTGTCTTGAATGCCATCCAAAAACCTCTATTTATAGTAGAAGAGTGCCTAAATTGACATCTCTAAATTTATTCGAAATTACCTTCAAATATGCTCTAAATTCCCATGTTATTTTCAAATTTAAATTTTATCACACAATTTTATCCATGCAATCAACTGATTTTGGAAAAGTTATCATGACAGCTGTGTATTTGTCTGTTAGCTTCATTTTCTAATTTGAATCACCTAATTCCAACCATTAGGAAGAAAGTCATGCTTGATTTATGAAAATGTATTAATATAGATAGATTCTTTCTAATATGCACACTTGGATGAATTTTTTGCGATAATCAAGGCTGCATTAAGCTAAGCTTCCAACAACAAAGTTGTAGTTTTATATCTTGGCTTTCAAATAAATAATATTCAGATCCATAGGGCTTTTGAATATAGCTTTATGCCCAAAATACAAAAACTGCACAAGCTTGAAAACGTGCTTATTTTGAATTTAATGCAAACTCAATAATTACTTACAAAGTTCAAGTGATTTCTTGTATATATTTTGATCTAGACATAATGGACTAAGACAAAAATGGCATTTTTCTTCTAATTAGGATGCTTCTTTGATCCAAAAAAATATACCCAACTTACTCACGAAATGTGTTGTTTCCTTGGGTTTCATTTTGGGTTTTTTTGATCTGTTTTTGTTCATTGATTTCCTGACATAAAACTTTAATAAAACTATAATACCAACAAGAATACAATAAGAAAAGTATAAAAAATTTGATACAAAAATATATCAAAATATGCACTTATCAAATCCCCCATACTTAAGCCTTGCTCGTCCTCGAGCAAACCTAAAACAAACCTAAAATAATCCACTTTCGTAGCAAATCACGATTGTATTTAGCATATGCAACAGGCCCAAAACCCTAGGTGGCTCATAGAGGTCATAGAGGATGAGTTATAGTCTTGTGAGGGTTTCCAGTGGTGATATCCAAAAACACTTATGATAACTAACTTCCAATCATTATTCTTAAGCAACAAAGTTATATGAAAATAAAGTCGAACAAATGTTGAATCTAACCCTTAGTTATTCAAAAGTCAATACATTTCCACAATAAGCATACTCAAGTATGTGTGAATATTTAATATCAATAGTGATGAAATCATACATGCTTCAAACAAGTGAAATTTCATAGAACCTCACAAAACTCATCACCCAATCTTTAATGGAAGAGTTAAACATCATAAGCTATTCCTTTGGTATAAATCTCCACTACACCAAAGGCACCATGCGAAATCAAAGGGTTTTCAACAAAAGTTGTAATGGGGCCAAAGGATAGTGATGTGGCTAAAAAATAAAAGGATAGGATGCAAACAAAAGTTCTAAAAACTTCATGGGATTAAATAGATTGAGTTTATCAATGAAGAATTCTCATACTCCACAAATTTGAACACCGGGTCCTATTGTTATTGAATTGAACTATCTTCATCATTCTTATTGATTTTGCAACATTTTATTTTTAGTTGCAACTGGTAATATTTTTAACACTTTGCAATATTTTCTTTTTGTTTATTTTTTTTATGAGAAACTCCCCTACACTTATCTTCTATTCCAACCCAAATTTCTTTTGTAGCTCATATTGTTAATGGAATGTCTCTTAAGCTCCAAACTATTTTTAGAACAAGGGTAAGATAATAGTGTATTTAGGCTAGGTAAGAAGATATGGTTACCACAGAAAAAGACTTATTTATTGAAAGACTCAAAGTGACTCACTATGGGGGATGTTCTCTTGGAACATCACATGGGGAACAAGGTGATTTGGCCATGGTGCTAGAAAGCCTAATGCCTTAATCATTTTTCAAGTAGTGCTCAATCAGTCATTCGCCTCGACAGACTAAAAAAAAAAGTTCTAACACTCAACCCCTATATGTCGAAAATCCAAGTGATGATTAAAGCGAGGGCATAAGAACTACCTATTTTGACATGCTTGTCTCCACACCGAATAACATAATTATTTGTATAAAAAGATTTGAGTATAATTATCATCAAAATATATTAACCAAAAATCAAAATCAAAGTCCAAAACAACATTTATCGTCAATTAAATCACATTATTCGTACTTAATTTTAATTATTAAAGTTAGAAGAATATCTACGACTTAAAAAAATTGACAATTCACAAACTTTTGTTAAAACATTCACAAACTTGCCACGTTATGCAAAAAAAAAAAAGAGTGTATCTCAAAAGTGTTACAGTTACCCTTACTCTGCCACCCTTTTTATGGTTTCAACGGACCCAAAAGAAAACACGCTTGAATTTAAAAAAAAAACTAAAAAAACACACATTGAACACACAAGACACAGTATCAATTATCTCCCCATCCTAATCGATACATTATCCCCAAGGTAAAAAATTGATAGAAAAGTAGAGTTTAGAAGATATTACCTGAAATATGACTTACTGGAAAATAAAGGTGAAACAACACAATATACACAATATTAGTTGAAACCCTTAAGAATAAATTTCATAAGCTGACGGTCAAATTCATTTTTTATTTTTGACCATTGTCCCTATTGGACCAATCCACACGAGCCAAGGCTGGATCAGGTTTTGGCATATATGCTAGAAGTTGATCAATTAGTGGGTCAGGTGTTGGAGCAAAAATGAGAATTCATCTCGTAGACAGTGAAATAAAATATTTTTCTATAGTATGATCTACAAAAGATAACAAACCATCAAAGAAACCATTAAAATTAAGAATACCTATAGGTTTCTGGTGAATGTTGAGTTGTGCCCAAGAGACAACTTGGAATAATTCCTCCAGTATACCAAAACCATCAGGTAGAGTGATGAATGCATCCACATTATTTAACATGTTAGACATTCTATCCAGAATATTTGATACTTTTAGCTCATCTCTAATGGTCATACTGTAATACCAAAGTCTCGCGCTACTCACTTGGCCAATATAGTTCATGCATTTTATGCCACATATGTGTCATTGCATTTTAATTAATATTTTATAATACATTATATTTTATACGGCATTTTAATAATGATAATAATAGTAATAATAATAATAAAAGAAAATAAAGACATTATCATATTAATTAAGAGAGTGTAAATTTTTTTAATATAAAATAAATTTAGGGGCTTATAAATAAATATATATATATATATAAATAAATAAATAAATAATATTTTGTATTGATTATATAGAAAAAAAAATATAAATATATATATAAGTATATGGTGTGTAATATAATATATATATATACATATATGTATACACGTGTAGTGTATACATATATATATGATGAGGACAAGCATATATATATATATATACATATAGGTATACATGTGTAGTGTATATATATATATGATAAGGATAAGTATATATATAATATATTGTATTAGATTACTTTAATACCAATGTTAAGGTTAAGTATATACCACACAAACACACGGCTACAGAAAAGGAAAGGAAAAGAGAAGGAAAAAAAGAGGGGGGGGGGGGGGGGAAGAAAAAATAGCGTGAACAAACTTCCACCGTAGAAATTTGAGAAAATTTTAGGTAAGTCCCTTCTTATTTTTGTATGGATAAAAATATATATTTACATCGTTTATTTCTAATTTGAAAGAAAGTTTTTGATCCAAATTAATTAGTTATCTACCTGTGAGACAATACCTTTAATTTAAAATTAGTTAAAAATATTCAATTTTATTATCTTGTATTAATTGGATGACGGAATTAATTAAATTGAGGGATTGATTACAGGATTATAATATATCAATTAAATAATATTAGAATAAATTCAAGACGAGAAATCTAGGTATTTAAAAGGTTCTGATTGGGGTGAAATATAAAAATTTTAAGATTTGATTATTACTTAATTAAATTTAAGATTTAAGATCCCTTATGAAATTTGATATAGAAACCTATTGATTAAGAATGAAAATTAATACGTTATACTTTTACAGGCTGCCTTATATCTAAATTTAGGGAGGAGAATCTTGTTAACCTTCAGCAGGATATCAAAGGTGGAAGGTAAGTGAAAATTCATTTGTAACTACAATGTATGGGCATAATATTTCTTAGTTTATTTATATTAAATGCGATCCTTATGTCTTGATGAGTGTTTTGATGAGTATTATAAATATCTTATAGTGCATACATTGTTTAGATGATAGGACATGTGATTCACTATGTCATTGAACATGCCATTCATCAATATTTACACGTGCATGCATAACACGTGCTCATAGTTGAGGTTTTGCATGCATAACATTATTTTCAGAAAGAAAATATTTTGGTTGGCCACTACTAGTGTACCGAGGCCCATGTGTGGCTTATTTATATGATATTTGGGGCGCTGCGAGTATTACTTTTTGGAGGATCATAGAGGTTGACAGAGGGTGTGTCTCTGGTGGTCACAAGAGGGTAAATCACTTGACTGTGCCCTTATTGACACCGCTGGTGGAAATACTTCTGGAGGATCACAGTGAAAGACAGGGGATGGACCTTTGGTGATCTCAGGAGATGGCCTCCAGACTGTGTCGATCTGTTTATGGCCATATAATTATTGATATTGTTGAGAGCTCTATCCAGTACATAGTAGGCGGGCCAAAGGCCCAGTGATGGAAAATGATTTTAAATGAAATGATTTTGATGTATGAGGTCGCATTCTTGTCATGATCTCATAGAAATGCATTGCATTTATGTTGGATTATCCCCTTCAGCATGCATGATTTTCATTTACTGAGCATTAGCTTACGTAGTTCATATATTGTAGGTGAGTTTGATGATACTTGAAGCCATGGACTTACTGAGCGAGTGGCTGGAGCTCCTACAGGTTCTGAGGATCAGTGTACATGGATGACGCCTTGTTGGGCTGGTTGTTAACTTATTTGATTTTGGAGTTTATTGTATTAGGTTTTGGAATTTATACTGTGTGTTACTTTTAGAACTTTTTTGTACATGGGTATGTAAATGTTATGGTTGTTATGGGTCCTCTGCAGGTATATATATATATATATATTAGTTTGTGAGTAAAAAAAATAGTTTATTATTTATTATGCTGTTACAGGAAGAAAAAAAAAATTTGTACATGCACACAGGATTTATCATGTCAAAATTATTATATCTATAAATATATATGTGTGTGTAGTATTAGGGGTATTACAGAGTGGTATCAGAGCGCAGTTATAGGTTCTGTAGACTATTCATGTACATAAACTTGGAACTTGTAGAAGTACTGCCTTGCTCGTAAGTTTTATTTTATTATGTGATGCATCATTGTTTCATGAATTATATTGGTCATGTTTTAAAACAATATTGCAACCATGACAAGAACAAGAAGTGAGAGTAGTGGTGGAGGTAGAAACCAAAAATGAGAGACACCTAAGTCAAATGACGATCGGGACACTATTATAAACCGACCTACAGAACTCATTCAACGACAATCAGAAAAAATTCAACAACTCATCCAATAGAGGGATGTGGGTGGACAACAGAAATCTGAAATGAATTAACTATAGCCCCGAGCAGAACCAGTGGAGATAGTTCGGGAAAGATTCAGAAAACTTAATCCACCAATATTTGAAGATGCGGTAGATCCCACAGCTGCAGAGGATTGGCTAAGAATCCTAGAAAATATGTTCCAGTATAGCAGAGTCCCAGAGGAAGAGAAGGTGATATGTGCCTCATTTATGCTTCGTGGAAGTGCTGGGCACTGGTGGGATACAATGAGGAGCATAGAGGATCCCTTTATTATTACTTGGGAAAGATTTAAAGAGTTATTCAGAAACAAATACTTCACAGTGCATGTTCGTGCAATGAAGATGAATGAATTTATACAGCTACGATAGGGACCTATGATAGTTGGGGACTATATTCGAAAATTTGAACAGTTATCTAGGTTTGCCACGCATATGATTAGCACTGATGTACTAAAAGTAGAAAGATTCGTTAAACGTTTGAGGCCAAAACTATACAGAGATGTTAATATGGCAGAAATTCAAGGAGTCACCTATTCACAGATTGCTGAGAGAGCATTAGTTGCTGAGCAAGCTGAACTTAGAATTGTTCGTATGCTGGAAGCTCGTCATCAATATTAGCAAGGATAAGGACAGAGGTGGGTTAGAAGTGAAAAGAAGAGACCATTCCAAGCTCAAGGCCAAAAACCTGAATTCCGATTGAAACCAGGGCAGCAACAGTGGGAGCAAAATAAGAGACCAAAGATAGAGCAGGGGAAAGCGCCAATGCCATAATCTATGTGCCCTAGATGCGGTGGTCAACATATAGGAAACTGCCCTACAAATCCTAGAAGGTGTTATGTGTGTGGAAAGGTTGGCCATATTGCCAGAACATGCTTGAAGAACCCAAACTCTATAAAACAACAGAATGTACCTGCTAGAGTTTTTACCATTACTAGAGCAGATGCAGAGGTGAATCTATCGGTAGTGATAGGTAAACTCTTCATCCATGATACTCCAGCATTCATACTATTTAATTCAGGAGCTACACATTCATTTGTGTCCACTGAGTATGTGAAGAGGCTGGGTAGGACACCTGACATAACAGAAATTAGTTACAATGTGATGATTCCTTCTGGAGACTCAAAGTAAACTAATCAGATTTTGAAAGCTTGTGCCATTCCTATTGAATATAGAGAACTATATATTGATCTGATTGTATTGGCCATGAATGAATATGACATAATTTTAGGCATGGACTGGTTATCAAAGTACTGTGCTACCATAGATTGCCAGAAAAAGACAGTGACATTCCAACCTCCTGGAGAAGAACCTTTTATGTTTGTTGGGATTATGAAGAACTTCATATTCCCACTATTATCAACGCTGAAAGCACAACGTTTATTAGAAGTGAGTTGTGAGGGGTATTTAGTTAGTCTTATGAGCATTGAAGAACAACACCATCCTATACTTAGTGAAGTACCAGTGGTTTAGGAATACCCTAAAGTATTTCTAGATGATCTTTCTAGGTTACCACTCGATCGTGAGATAGAGTTTGTTATTGACCTACAGCTGGGAACATCTCCAATATCAAAATCCTCGTATCGAATAGCTCCATCTGAGTTAAAGGAATTAAAGATACAATTACGGGAATTATAGAAAAAATGTTTTATCAGACCTAACTTTTCACCATGGGGTGCGTCTGTCCTGTTTGTACAAAAGAAGGATGGTACGATGAGACTGTGCATAGACTATCGAGAATTGAATAAGGTTACAATCAAGAATAAATACCCTTTACCTTGAATTGATGATTTATTCGATTAGCTCCAGGGTGCAGCAGTATTTTCAAAAATTGATTTACGATCTAGGTACCATCAATTAAAAATAAAAGAAAATGACATTTCGAAGACATCATTTTGCATGAGTTATGGACAATATGAATTTATGGTGATGCCATTTGGATTAACTAACGCCCCAACAACTTTCATGGATCTGATGAAAGGGTGGAAAGAAAAAATAGCGCGAACAAACTTCCACCGTAGAAATTTGAGAAAATTTTACGTAAGTCCCTTCTTATTTTTGTACGGATAAAAATATATATTTATGTCATTTATTTCTAATTTGAAAGAAAGTTTTTGATCCAAGTTAATTAGTTATCTACCTGTGAGACAATACCTTTAATTTGAAATTAGTTAAAAATATTCAATTTTATTATCTTGTATTAATTGGATGATGGAGTTAATTAAATTAAGGGATTGATTACAGGATTATAACATATCAATTAAATAATATTAGAATAAATTCAAGATGAGAAATTTAGGTATTTAAAATATTCTGATTAGGGTGAAATATAAAAATTTTAAGGTTTGATTGTTAATTAATTAAATTTAAGATTTAAGATCCCTTATGAAATTTGATATAGAAACCTATTGATTATTTATATTAAATGCGATCCTTATGTCTTGATGAGTGTTTTGATGAGTATTATAAATATCTTATAGTGCATACGTTGTTTAGATGATAGGACATGTGATTCACTATGTCATTGAACATGCCATTCATCAATATTTATACTTGCATGCATAACACGTGCTCATAGTTGAGGTTTGCATGCATAATATTATTTTCAGAAAGAAAATATTTTGGTTGGCCACTACTAGTGTACCAAGGCCCATGTGTGGCTTATTTATATAATATTTAGGGCGCCGCGAGTATTACTTTTTGGAGGATCATAGAGGTTGACAGAGGGTGTACCTCTAATGGTCATGAGAGGGTGTATGTCTGGTGGTCACGAGAGGGTGAACTACTTGACTGTGCCCTTATTGACGCTGCTGATGGGAATACTTCTGGAGGATCACAGGGAAGACAGGGGGTGGACCTTTGGTGATCCCAGGAGATGGCCCCCAAACTGTGTCGATCTGTTTATGGCCATATGATTATTGATATAGTAGGCGGGCCAAGGGCCCAGTGATGAAAAATAATTTTAAATGAAATGATTTTGATCCATGAGTTCACATTCTTGTTATGATCTCATAGAAATGCATTGCATTTATGTTGGATTATCCCCTTTAGCATGCATGATTTTCATTTACTGACCATTAGCTCACGTAGTTTATGCATTGTAGGTGAGTTTGATGATACTTGAAGCCATAGACTTACTGAGCGAGCAGCTGGAGCTCCTACAGGTTTTGAGGATCAGTGTACATAGATGACGATCTCTTGGGCTGGTTGTTAACTTATTTGATTTTGGAGTTTATTGTATTAGATTTTGGGATTTGTACTGTGTGTTACTTTTAAAACTTTTTTGTACATGGGTATTATGGGTCCTCTGCAGGTATATATATATTAGTTTGTGAGTGAAAAAAAATAGTTTATTATTTATTATGCTGTTACAGGTGGAAAAAAAAATGTACATGTACACAGAATTTATTGTGTCAAAATTATTATATCTATAAATATATATGTGTGTGTAGTATTAGGGGTGTTACACATACATATGATATTCTGTATTGTTAAGAACAAGTACTTTGATTGAAAATACTTGTTCTTAACACCATCGGTTGGTTTAAGGATTAATACTTATTCGTAAACTAGATTAGTAAATGAATCAGAATTGCTAGTGGAATTCTGATTCTATGTTCTTACCTAAAGTGTGGACTTCGTTAGAGAGAAGACATTTAGATCCATGTGAACTAATTTTATTGAAGAGGGCAAGCAATTGATTATTTTAAGCCCAACTACAATCGGAGTGCATAAAGGTATGAATCTAAAAAAAATATTCTGTTTAATTAAGACAATTAGAAATGTAAAATATATGATTACATTGAATCGGGGGTGATGCCATATTTATGGCATGTTTTATTTTAATTTTTTAATTTTTTGCTGCACACACCCAGCAGTTAAGTGAACCCAATACAGGTGTCAGAGCCACGGTTTATGCAATTCTAATTAGATTCAATTTATGCCAATAGAATTTATTTGTTAAATTATAAATTAAATTATGATTTCTTATTAGATTTTAATTATTTTACAATTTAAATTGAATTTTGGATATGACAAAATATCGCAGAACCATCAACAGATCATGACAACCACCAATGAGGTAGGGTAGGAGCGCGTGCATGGGCTACTACCCATGTGCACTGCTCGCTAGCAATCCACCTGCGTAGGCGCATAGGTTGTAGTAGTGGTAGTGGCAGTGAAAGGCACACAAAAGTTATGTGCGAATTAGATGGATGCAGCGCACGCGCAGCGATAAATGCTAGGCACCCAACATGTGCGCATGGGCACGTAGGCTATAGGGCCGTACACGCACCATTGTGATAGGTGTACGCATCGCTGGTAGTAGTGTATGGGCATTATTGGTAGCCTGTGCGCACCCATGCGATATGTGTGAGCCAATGAGCTCGTGTCGCTGGCGTACTGCTGTGTGGGTAACACGCTACTACATGTCGAATTAATTGACAGCCCCATTGTATCAAGTTGTAAAAATTATCTTGTTAATAAAATTGTTAATTTTAAATTTATGAAAAATGGGGTTTTCATAGAAAATTAAAATTATATTCCAAGCCTTGAAATTGACAGTTTTAAATGATGGTAAATTTACATACTTTAATAAATTTATGTGATGTATTTATAAGCATGTGTAGAATGATAATAGAACAATTAACCAATATGATTAGATTATATTTTTGGATTGTAAAATTAGGGGCCTATGTGTCTCCTATTTTTTTTTGTATTATGTTCCATTTTTTAAATATAAAGAGAGTAGTATAGAAGTGAGGTTTTCTTTTGTTTTTGATGGATAAGAAGAAAGACCAAGTCATGGAATTAAGAGAAGACCCATGAATGAATGGGATATATTCATGTAATAGAAATAGTTTTTATTTTTATTTTATTACCCTTAGACTAAGCAAGATCATTTTTCGGTTCAAATGGATTGCATAAGATTAGGTCATAATCATCCATTTATGTATGTATTAGATGCATACGTGGATTTATTTAATGATTTCATTGGTATGCTCACTATTAATTAAATACAAACCCATTAAATAAACAAAGATAAAAAAAAATAAAGAGGTCTTCTTTAAAATATTTACCCCACTTGAATTAAAAATCTAGTAAAGGAATTTTTCTAAGATTTTGATTTCAAGCAAAAATGGATAAAATTAGGTTGGACCCAATAATCCATGCCTACCATCAAAAGTAGATGACATGACAATGCTATGCTACTTAGTCAATGACCATAAGTCGTGGGATGACTTTGTGATGGAAAGCTGTGATATCTATTAAGCGAAGCGATGCCCATTGGATAAACTCATCTCTACATTGGCCGTGAGTCATGGAACGTTTTGATGCTCTATCTACATAGAGGTTTGATGGATCTTACTTGACACTTAATACTATATGAGCTTATAAAATTAGGGTATATAGGATAAATGGAGGCAAAATCTCTTAAAGGTTATATAGAGACACAATCGTTAAAAGTTAACCACCTATCAATATATTATATGGGCTCATAAAATTGGGGCATACGATATATTAATTGGGCCTTAAGCCTGCTAAAAAAATAATTTCCAAATTCCCATTAGGCGTGATGGAATTCGAATAAAATAGTGGGAGGAATTTATAATTAAAAACTTTATTTTAAATGAATATAATTATGAAAGAATGCTCATTTTCTGTCTTGTTTTGATTTTTGTAGATTGTCTATAAAACTGGCTAAAAATCCGCTTGTATCAATCTTGGATGCTAATAAATTAACTGGACCCGAATTTATTGATTAATTGAGGAACCTCAAGATTATTCTATAATTTGAGAGACGATCCTACATCCTCGATACTCTCCCTCCAATAAGCTCAATGGTAGATGGGACGGAAGAGAGCTTGTACAATATCAACAATAGGTTGATGATGATTTACAAGCATAATGCTATATGATGGAATTAATGTCAAATGAGTTGTAGAGGCAACATGAGATGCTTGCGCATGCGCATGACATCTACGTTGACTTACAAGAGTTGTATGGTAAACACACTAGGCAGGCGAGATATCAGATCTAGAAAGAGATTTTTAGAACCCATATGACGGAGGGCTCTACAACCCATGAACATGAATTTAAGATGATAGGCTAGATAGAAAGGCTCGAGCCTCTTAGAGTCATTATAGATAACGAAATCTACATGAATCTCATTTTGTAGTCTCTGCCTCTATTATTTGACACCTTCGTTGTTAACTTCAACATGCATAAGATGGAAAATAGTCTTACTGAGCTGGTTAATAAGTTGAAGATGACTAAGTTCACTATTAAAAATGACAAGCTGGTCATGCTGATTAGATCTTCATCCAAGTCAAAAGCTACAAAGCCCATGACAAAGAAGGGAAAGGGGAAGGGTTCCCTGAAGCCCAATAAGATGTAGGCAAACTGGTGAGGTCTCTAATTATTCCAACAAGGCCAATGACAAATGCTATTATTGCGGCAAACTTGGGCATTGGAAGAGAAACAACAAGAAGTACTTGCGAGCCTGAAGAATTCAGGTATATATTTTGTTGAAGTTAACTTGTTAGTTAACAATGCTTCTTGGGTATTGGATACCGGTTGTAGGTCTCATCTTTACAATGATTTGCAGGTGATGGTAAGAAAAATAAAGCTAAGTAGAGGAGAGACGGTCTTGCGGATAGGAATAGAGTAAAGGTTGTTGCATTAGCCATAGGTAATGCTAGCTTAACTTTAGGAAATGGGTTTGTTTCATTATTATGATTGTCTTTATGTTTCAGAGTTGGTTAAGAACTTTATCTCCATTCCTATTTTGGATGGAGAAGGGTATTGTTTTTTCGATTAAGGATGGAAGTTGTTCCATTTTCAAATGTTCTACTTTGATTTACACTGGCATATTGATCAGTGGTTTGTATACTGTAACTCCCTATAACTCTATTTTCTATGTTCAACGAAATAGAAAAAAATTAGAAAAACATAGTTCCAAGTTCTTATGGCATGTTAGATTAGGTCATATTTCTAAGAAGAGAATCTACAAGTTGGCCCAATTGCTCAATCTTGAGAACGAGCAAAGAATGACAACATGTGAATTATGTCTCAAGGGAAAGAGACAACTGGAGCGAGCTAAAAATTTGTTAGATTTAATCCATATAGATATATGCGGGCTACTAAGTGCTAGTGCTCGAGAGAACTATCATTACTTCATAATTTTTACCAACGATTATTCTAGGTATGATTATGTGTACCTTATGAGGTATAAATTTAATACCTTTGAAAAGTTTAAGGAATTCAGATGCAAGGTGGAGAAATAGACTGGGCTAAGTATCAAAGTTCTTCGATATGATCGATAAGGTGAATACTTGAGTACAAAGTTTCTTGATTATCTGAAGGAGAATGAGATTTTCTCTTAGTGGACTCCTTCTGCTACTCCTTAACTCAGCAGATTTGCTAAACATAGGAATCAAACTCTGTTAGACATGGTTGAATTGATGATGAGTTTCACTTGACTTTCTCTTTGATTCTGTGGTTATGCCCTGAAAACGATGACATATCTGTTGAATGGAGTGCCATCAAAGATGGTGTCTAAAACACCATATGAGATATGGTGTGGAAAAACACTATCCTACAAATACATTAAGTTATGGGGGTCTTGCTTATGTGAAACAACAAGTGGGAGAAAAATTAAATATGAAATCAACTTTGCGCAAGTTTGTGGGGTATCCAAAGAAATCCATTGGATACTACTTTTATGACTCGTCGGAATAAAGGGCGTTTGTTTTGAGGAATGCCACATTCTTAGAAAAGGAATTTCTATTGCATAGAAATGGTAAAGTCATGGAACTTGAAAAAGTTCAAGAACCATAAGACATCCCAACAGACATAGTAATGGACCAACTAGCTGAGGCCGGACCTTCTGACACACAACCTCCTAGAAGATCTGAAAGGATCTCAAAGCCACCTGAGAGGTATGGGTTTTTGTTAGAGAATAATGAGAAGGTTTGCCACTTAGATAGTGATCCAAGGACTTATAGAAAAGTGAAGTCTGACTTGTCAAAATGCCATGCAATCGGAGATGGACTCCATGTACTCCAACAAGGTGTAAACCCTTAGGAAATAATTTCCATTGGCTGCAAATGGTTCTATAAGTGAAAGCTTGGAGTAAGTAAGATATAATGATCTACAAAGTATGACAGTTCATGAAAGGTTATACTCAGAAGTAAGGAATTGATGTTGAAGAAACCTTCTTGCCAGTAGCGATGCTAAAATCCTTCTGGATTCTACTAGCCATATCAACATATTATGACTACAAGATATGACTAATGAATATAAAGACCATTTTTCTAGGTGGAAACATTATGGAGGAGATCTTTGAGGTATTCTAAAGGCTATATCTAGAGAAAATGAGCAAAATGTTTGCAAACTTCAAAGATCTATTTATGGACTCAAGCAAGCTTCCCAAAGCTAGAACATCTGGTTTGACGAGATAATCAAATTATTTAATTTTCATAAAAACCTGGATTAACCTTGTGTCTAAAATAAGGTTAGTGGGAGCGCAATTACTTTTAGTGTGTTATATGTTACCGACATCCTACTAATTGAGAATGATGTAGGGATGCTGCAGTCAACTAAGACTTGATTATCTAACCAGTTTTCCATGAAGGATTTGAGAAATGCATCCTTTATTATAGGGATAAAGATCTATATACTTATACCTAAAAGGATGATCACACTATGCTAATCCATATACATAGATAAAATGCTAATGAGGTTTAGCATGGAAGAATCTGATAAGTGCATATTTTGATATATTTTTGTATCAAATCCTTTATAGTTTTCTTGCTTTATTCTTGTTAATATTATTATTTTATTAATATTTTATGTTAGGAAATCAATGAATATAAAATGATCAAAAGAAGCATGTTTCCAGAGTTCTGCAGTTTTTGTATTTTGGACATAACTCCATGATCAAAAGCCCTATAGATCTAAATATTATTTCATTTGAAAGCAAGGAGATAGGACTACAAGCTCATCCCAATTCAATCTTTATTATAGTAGAAAGTTCATCTAATTGGTTGTACAAAATGGATCACCAAAAATTTGGATCAGAGTTCAGCCCAGTATTGACTTATTTGACCAATTGGGTTATATCTATTAAACCCAAATTTATTCTGGGCTGAACTTTGGATATGTTATACAAATGAGTAAAAAAATAAGTTTTCTAAAGATAAGATGGTGAGAAAATGTGTCAAAATGGTAAAAATATATGCTGCAATGTGCTGCTGCTGTTAAAGGACGACTCTTGGATATAATTCGATAATTTGACCATATATCCCTCATCCAACAACCACATTTGATAAATGATATATGAAATATATCAGCACCGAAATATCGACAACTTTTGTTCTTTACTCATCATCAAAATATGGTCGTATCTGACCTAAAGTTGCAATTCAATCGGGTAGGTTAGAATTTTGAGAACTTGGTGTAACAACTTACAAACTCTTGGCAACTAGCATTCCACTTGATTAACTCCTCTATTATTTAGGTTGAGTTTTCTAGTATGTATGTTTTCTAGTAATGAAAGTTTTCTAGTATTAATAGAAATACATCTCTAGTTTCTCTTTTATGTTTAGTCTTTCCTACTTTTATTATGTCATTCTAAAATTTATTTTTCTGAGGAAAAGGGTGAACCTCTTGATGGAGGAAGATGAACGGTTATAAGGGTAAAAAATGTTTAATTATATTGTATTATTCTTTGAGTTTTGATCTAAACCCTACTTGTTTTGTGGTGATTCTTGATTTATGTATCTCCAATGGCACAACAAATACTTGAGTTCATTTAGCTTATTGTACGGTTTATCCCACCGACTGCTAATGTGAAACCTTGATTTGTTGTTGACAAAGGTGTACATAAATGCTTGATCCCATAAATAAGTGTTGGCGTTATAAGATAATTTACAAATAGTAAGACAATATTATGATTACCTTATTGCCTGAGTTATTTGATAATATATTTCCATTAGAACCTTCATTATGTATGGATTCCAATTGTTGCAATTAAGAGAAGTAAAAAGAATAAATAACCATTTCTCTATCCAAAACTCAAAAGTGGATCTCTAATCATTAGTACTTTTATTACTTTGGTTTTTCTTTAGTTATAGCATACATTAATCTTTTATATATTTTGAATCACATAAATCCCATTTTTTAGAATTATAATCCTAAATTTTTCAAGTAACGCTCCTGCAGATCGACCTCGAACTCACAATAAATTTATTACTTAATACAACTTATACTTAGTTTATAACCTTAAAGTTGTGGCAAGTTTTTGGTATCGTTGTCGAGGAAGACAATGTAAGTATACAAGTTTGTTAATATTTTTCCTTTGTAAATATAGTTTATTTATTTTATTTATGGATATATGGTTATATGTTATCACGGTTATAATTCTTGGTGTTTAGTTAGAAATAATTCTGAAACTTTGTTTAGAAATTTATTTGAATCATCTCCACATACTTCCACCATGGTTGAATATGAAAGTTTCTAGGATGAAAATGAGAATCAACAGGTGTGTATCATGCGTTATTACTTGCAACCTCCTCGAAATTCTTGTTCTTCTTGTTTCTTTTTTCCTCTCATTACAAATAACTTTCAACTTAAGTTAGGTATGATCCCTTTTCTTCCTATTTTCTATTGTTTAGACTTTGATAGCCCTTCCATACTTGCATTTGAAAGAATTTGATAAAGTATGTGCCATTTTTGATGATCAAACTTGCACAAATAAGATTGTTAAGCTCAAATTATTTCCTTTTTCTTCAAAAGATAAAGCAAAAAATTGGCTTAATTCTTTAAAACCTAGGTCAATTGGTATTTGGCAATAAATGAAAGCTGAATTTTTAAAAAAATTCTTTCCAACTCATAAAACTAATGCTTTGAAAAGACAAATTCAAATTTTTTCTCAAAATTCTAATGAAGATTTCTTTCAATGTTGGAAAAGATTTAAAAATTTGTTGAATTCATGCCTATATCATGGTTTTGAAAAATGACTCTTAATTAGTTTCTTTTATGAAGGTTTAACTTCTGAAACAAAACAATTTGTTAAAACAATATGCAATGGTGAGTTTTCATAATAAAGAACCTGATGAAACCCTAGAATATCTAGATCCTTTGTCAGAAAACTCTCAATTATGTCATAGTATTAATTCTTCCAAAGATTCTGTTAGATCTAATTTTTCTAATAGTAATAAATAAAAATATTACCTTAGCCAAGAAGATGATCTAAATGCTAGGCTTGCTAGTTTAACAAGAAAAGTTGAAGCCATAGAACTTAAAAAAGTAAAAGAAATCAAATCTGTGCATGAGGAAGAAGTTTGTACCAATTGTGAACTTTTGGGGCACTCCACCAATGAATGTCCAAACGTTCCAGTATAAGCAAATTTCATGAACACATTCAAAAAACCTTTCTATTCTCCATATTCTGAAACTTACAATCCACGATGGAGTAATCATCCCAATTTTAGTTGGAGAGATGATAATTGTGCCCAACTGCTGCATTCACAAAAACTACCAAACTTTCATTCTTATCAAGCTCCACGTACAAAATCCCTTGAGGAGACTTTGTAAGAATTTATGCATGAACAAAAAAACATCAATAATCAGACTTCATAAGCTATCAATGAGATCAAAAATACATTTTCAACACTGACAGCTTCTTTGTGTACTCATGTAAAAGCTATATTTCCTATTCAACCTCAATCTAATCCTTCCACTTAGTGTCATGTTTCTTCTTCAGGTGAAAATTCAATCAAGGAGGCTAATTCAATCACAACTCTTCAGAATCGAAAAGTTATTAATTGAGACTATTCATCCCAAGGAGAAAGTTTCTAATCCACCCTCAGAAATGAAGAATGGAAATAGTCTTGACGATAAAGGTAAGTTTGATGAAGGTAAGTGTGAAAATGATGAAAAAGAAAAATATTTACCTCCAGCACCCATTCCTCAAAGATTGCAAGCAACTTAGAAATTGAACTCAAATGCTGAAATCTTTGAAGTTTTTAAACAAGTCAAGATTAATATTCCATTGTTGGATGCAATCAAGCAAGTTCCATCTTATACCAAATTTTGGAAAGATTTGTGTACAATCAAAAGAAATCATCATGTACAAAAGAAGGCATTTTTAACTGAAAGTGTTAGTTCAATCATTCAATAATTCACTCCATGCAACCATTTCATGTATCATAGGAAACACTAGAATAGAGCGTGCTTTGCTTGATCTTGGTGCTAGTGTAAATCTTCTGTCTTTCTCAGTTTATGAATAGTTAGGTTTGGGAGAACTTAAAACAACTTCTGTTGTACAACAACTGGCTGATCGTTCGATTAAAGTTCTAAAGGGTATTGGTACAAATTGATAAGTTTTACTTTTCAGTTGATTTCATTATTTTGGACACAGAGCCTATTGTACAAACACATATACAAATTCATATCATTTTAGGTCATCATTTTCTTGCAACTTCAAATGCTTTTATCAATTATAGGAATGGTATTTTGAAGTTATAATTTGGAAATATGGCTTTCGAACTAAATGTGTTTAATATTTGTAAGTAACCTGCAGAAGATATCAAAGTACAGAAAGTGGATTCAATCGAGGAACTTATTCATGAATACTTTACTACCATTAACTCTTCAAATTCTTTGGAGACTTGTTTTAAAAGTGAAAGTATTTGTAAAAAGGCACATGTTAATACTCTCTCTGAATTTTTGCAAGTACAAGAAAATCATTTTTGGAAGCCAAGGTTTGAAGAACTTTCATCATCAGTAGTAAAATATATTCCATCAAGTATTAAAACTCCCGTGGTTGATTTGAAACCTTTGCTAGTTGATTTAAAATACTCTTTTTTGGGTGAAAATGAGACTTTTCCAGTAATAATTTCTTCCAAACTTGATGCATCTCAAGAAGGTAAGTTGATCAAAACTCTGAAAATGCATAAGAATGCTTTAGGATGGACCATTGCTGATATTAAAGGTAATAATTCTTTAATTTGCACACATTACATCTATCTAGAAGAAAATGCTAAACCTTCTAGAGAAATGCAATAAAGGTTAAATCCTAATATGAAAGAAGTAGTGAGAAATGAAGTCATTAAACTCTTAGATAATGCAGTCATTTATCCTATTTCTGATTCAAATGGGTAAGTCCTACTCAAGTTGTACTTAATAAATCTGGAGTTACTGTAGTCAAGAATGAGAATGATGAATTAATTCCAACTAGGATTATTACTGGTTGGCAAATGTGCATTGACTATAGGAAACTCAACTCAGTTACTAGAAAATATCATTTTCCATTACCTTTCATGGATCAAATATTAGAAAGAGGTGCGGGACATGAATTTTATTGCTTTTTAGATGGATATTCTGGGTATAATCAAATTGCAATTGCACTTGAAGATCAAGAGAAAACAACTTTTACATGTCCATTTGGTACTTTTGCATATTGAATGATGCGTTTTGGATTATGTAATGCACCAGCTACATTCTAATGATGCATGCTTAGTATTTTTAGTGACATGGTTGAAAGTTTTTTTGTAGTCTTCATAGATGATTTTTTTGTTTTTGGTAATTCATTTAATGATTGTCTGTCTAATTTAAAAAAAGTTTTGATCAGGTATGAAGAAAAGAATCTTGTGCTCAATTAGGAGAAATGTCATTTCATGGTAACAACTAGTATTATCCTTGGACACATTATTTCATCAAAAGGTATTGAGGTTGACAAATCTAAAATTGAGTTAATTACAAATTTGCCAACACCAAAGATTGTGAAGGAGGTAAGATTATTTTTAGAACATGCTGGTTTTTATAGAAGATTTATCAAAGATTTTAGTATAATATCTAAACTTTTGTGTAATCTTCTAACAAAAGACATTATTTTTGAATGGACTGAAAATTGTGAAAATATTTTTGTTAAGCTTAAAAGCATGATTACATCTGCTCCAATCATGCAGCCTCCAAATTGGACATTACCTTAGGAAATAATATGTAATGCTAGTGAGTATGCTGTTGGAGCTGTGTTGGGACAAAAAAAAGATAAGAAACCATATGTTATTTACTATGCACGTAAAATTTTAAATAGTACTCAATTGAATTATTCAACAACTAAAAAAGAATTACTTGTTATAATTTTTGGATTGGACAAATTTAAATCTTAAATTGTTGGTTCAACAGTTGTTGTTTTCGGTGATCATGCAACTTTGAAATATCTTTTATCAAGAAAAGATATCAAACCTAGATTGATTAGATAGATTCTCTTACTCCAGGAATTTAATATTACGATTTGAGATAAGAATGAAGTAGAGAATGTGGTGGCTGATCATTTGTCGAGACTTGTTTGTGACGACTTATTTCAAACCACACCAATTAATGACACTTTCCCTGATGAATAACTATTTAATATTTCTATTTTACCTTGGTTTGCTGACATTGTTAATTTTTTTGTGATAGAAAAGATGTCATTGCATTGGAACTCTCAAGACAAAAAGAAGTTTTGATTGAGGTGAAAAACTTTTATTGGGATGATCAATACCTGTTCAAATACTGTCTGGATCAAATCTTTCGAAGATGTGTGTCTGACAATGAGATAGGTAATATTGTCAAATTTTGTCATTCAGAAGCATGTGGGGATCACTTTTCAGTAAAGAAAACTACTGCAAAAATCTTACAGTGTGGATTTTATTGGCCAACTCTTTTCAAAGATACTTACACTTTCTGCAAAATTTGTGAAAATTGTCAAAAGTTAGGGTCCCTTTTAAAGTGAAATATGATGCCCCTACACCCTATCCTAGTGATTGAAATCTTTGACTGTTAGGGTATTGATTTTATGAGATCATTCCCATTATCATTTATTTTTCTTCACATTTTGATTGCCATAGATTATGTTTCAAAATGGATCGAGGTAATTCCTTGTCAAAACAATGATCATAAAATAGTGATAAATTTTTTGAAAGAAAATATTTTAGGTCGATTTGGAATTCCTCGATCTATAATCAATGAATATTTATAAAAATTTTGTAACAAAGTTTTTAGAACTTTAATGAGGAAATATGGAATCATACATAAGTTGCAACCACTTATCACCCTCAGACAAATGAACAAGTTGAACTTGCAAATAGGTAGATAAAACAGATTTTGGAAAAAAAATAGTTAACCCAAACTATAAAGATTGGTCTTTTAGACTTACCGATATACTTTGGGCATATAGAACTGCTTTCAAAATATCATTAGACATGTCTCCTTATAGGATAGTTTATGAAAAACCAAGTCATTTACCTGTTGAACTTGAACATAAAGCTTATTGGACAATAAAAAATGTTTAACTTTAACCTTGACAAAGCTTCAAAATTGCGCAAATTGCAAATCAATGAACTTCAATAATTGAGAAATGATGCATATAATAATTTTAAAATTTATAAAGCAAGAATCAAAGATTTTCATGATAATAAAATTTCAAGAAAAATATTTGAGGTTGGTCAAAAGGTTTTGCTTTATAATTCTCGATTTTATTTGTTTCCTGAAAAATTGAGATCAAGGTGGAGTGATCCTTTTGTTATAAAAAAAATATGTCCTTATGGGGCGATTGACATTGAAAATCCTAAAAATGGTAACATATTCAAAGTAAATGGACAAAGAGTTATACCATTTCTAGAAAATTAATTTTCACAAGAGGTAATTCTTTTTCTTTCTAATCCTTGTTATGATTAGTGTTGTATATATATATATATATACTTATTTTCTATGACATTTTTATTTTGAAGGCTTTCTTTCTTTTATTTTTTTCTTTTCCCAGTTAAGCGGCGGATAATGGTACTCCGTGCCTATGAAAGTTGGACTTGTCCGTTTCCCAAAGAACTAAAATCTCTGTACAAATTTTCTCTACTTTTCTCATTCTCTTTTTTTGTTCTTTTCAAAATGGGTGATATTCTTCTAATTCTCAATAAGCGATTTCCTTTTCTTCCTAAAAATGTAATTTTAAAAATTTATAAAATCAGGATTGAAAGATTGAGGATGCTTATGCACAAGGGTATCCCGGAGGACATACGATGGATAATTGAAGTAAAGGTAAGAGCAAGTGAGTTTTCACATGAGTTTCCAGATTTGCTTAATAGATACATGCTTGGTTTTGGTAAAAGCACATATTAAAAAAACGAAGGGCGAAAAAAGTGAAAGTTTGTCACAATTGTGGTAGATGAACTTACAACAAAAAATATAATTCTTTAGGAATGGTCTCTAAAAATCGAGAAGATAAATTTAAATTCATTATGGATGGACTCAGTAAGGAGTCTTTAGATCACATTATATTGACTCTTGAGATGCATTCATGTGGATTAGTACAACGTGCAATTCTTGATTTATGGGATCGCTTTCAAAATGAATACGAGCTTTATAGTCTTGCAAATCTGACATTAAAAGAACCTATTTGCCAGTTTATAAAAAAACTGGATGGGAGGCACATCCTCGACCCATAGAGGGCATTTAAGTCGTTACTGGATGTAAAACCAAAGGAAGATGTTAGCCACAATCACAACTACATGTACATTCACATGTAAGCAAGTATGACCATCGGAGATGAGGTAAAAGTGTCACATATTCAGGACAGAATGTCTAACATGTTAAATAATGTGGATGCATTCATCATTCTAACTGGAGGTTTTGGTATACTTGATGAATTATTCCAAGTTGTCTTTTGGGCATAATTCAAAATTCACCAAAAAACTTATAGGTATTATTAATGCTAATGGTTTTTATGATGGTTTGCTATCTTTTGTAGATCATACTATGAAAAAAGGTTTTATTTCACCGTCTGCGAGAAGAATCCTCATTTCTGCTTCGACACCTGACCAACTGATTAATCAACTTCAAACATATGTGCTAGAACTTGATCCATCCTTGGCCCATGTGGATTGGTCCAACAAGAACAATGGTCGAAAATGCAAATTGAATTTGACTATCAGTCTGTGATGCTTATTATTAATGGTTTCATCTAATCGTGTGTTTTTTGTGTTGTTTTAGCTTTATTTTTTTAGCCACACTTTAAGTGATATCTTTTAAACTCCACTTTCCTATCTATTTTTGATATTGGGGACAATGTCTCGATTAGGTTTAGGGGAGGGATAGTTGATATCATGACTTGCCTGTTCAGTGTGTGTTTTTCTACTATTTTATTTTCAAAAAAAAAAAAAATCAAGCGTGTTTTCTTATGGGTCTGTTGAAATCATGAAAAAATGGTGGCAGAGTAAAAGGTAAATTATAACACTCTTGAGACACATCCCTATTTTTTGCATAATATGACAAATTTGTAAAGTTTTTAACAAAAGTTTGTGAATTACCAAATTTGTTTTTAAGTCGTAGAGGTTCTTCCAATGATTAAAATTAAGCATGAATAATGTGGTTTGATTGATGATGTGTGTTGTTTTGGACTTTGATATTGTTATTTGGTTAATATATTTTTGCGATAATTATACTCAATTTATTTTGCACAAATAGTTATGTTATTTAGTGTGAAGAGAATCATGTCAAAATAGGAAGTTCGTATGCCCTCGCTTTAATCATCACTTAGATCTTCAACATGTAGGAGTTGAGTATTAGAACTTTTTCTTTTGGTCTATCGAGGCGACCAACTGATAGAGCACCACTAGAAAAATGATTAAGGCATTAGGCTTTCTAGCACATTGCCAAATCAATTGTTCCCCATGTGATGTTCCAAGAGAACGTCCCCCTAGTGAGCCACTTTGAGCCTTTCAATAAATAAATATTTTTTTTTGTAACCATATCTTTTTACTTAGTCTAAATATATTATTATCCAACCATTCTTCCAAAAATGATTTGGAGTTTAAGAGACATTCCATTGACAGCTTGAACTTGCAAAAGAAATTCAGGTTGGAATGAAAGATAAATGTAGGGGAGTTTCTTTTCAAAAAAAAAAATGAATAAAAAAAATAAAATTGCAAAGTGCTACGAGTTGCAATTAAAAATGGATATGTTATACACAAAAGGTAAAGAAATAAGTTTTCTAAAGACAAAATGGTGAGATAATATGTCAAAATGGTAAAAACATATGTTGTAATATGCTGTTGCTGTTAAAGGATGACTTTTGGATATAATTTGGTAATTTGACCATATCTCCCTTATCCGGCAATCAAATTTGACAAATGATATATGAAAATATATCAGCACCAAAAATGCGACAACTTTTGTTCTTTACTGATCATCAAAATATAGATGTATCTAACCTTAAAATGTAATTTAATTAAGTAGATGAGAATTTTGAGGACTTGGTGTAACAACTTACCAACTTTTAGCAACTAGCATACCACTTGATTAACTCCCCCATTATTTATTTGGCCTTAGCATACTCTAAGTACTATAAATAGGCCCTGCATTAAGCTTGTAAGAGAGGGGGTGAAAGGTTTCTTTAGGTTAAGTTTTCTAATATGTATGTTTTCTAGTAATGTAAGTTTTTTAGTTGTAATGGAAATGCATTCTCTAGTTTCTCTTCTATTTTTAGTCTTTTCTACTTTTATTATGTCTTTTTAAATTTTATTTTGTTGAGAAAAAAGGGTGAAACTCTTGATGGAGGAAGATAAACGATTATAAGGGGAGAAAATATTTAAGTATGTTGTATTATTATTTTGAGTTTTGATCTAAATCCTACTTGTTTTGTGGTGATTCTTGATTTGTGTATCTCTAATGGCAACAAATACTTGGGTTTATTTAGTTTATTGTACGGTTTTACCCTACCGACTGCTAATGTGAAACCTTGATTTATTGTTGACTAAGGTGTGCATAAATGCTTGATCTCATAAATAAGTGTTGGCGTAAGAGATAATTTGCAATAGTAAGACAATATCATGATTATCTTATTGCATAAGCTATTTGATAATATCTTCCCATTGGAACCTTCATTAGGTATGAATTCCAATTGTGGGAATTAAGAGAGGTAAAAATAATAAATAATCATTTCTCTATCCAAAACTCAAGAGTGGATCCCTAATTCTTAGTACTTTTATTACTTTGGTTTTTCTTTAGTTACAACATACATTAATCTTTTATATATTGTGAATCACATAAATCCTATTTTTTAGAATTATAATCCTGAATTCTTCAAGTAACTTGCCTGTGGATCGATCTCAGACTCACGAGAAATTTATTACTTAATACAACTTGCACTTGGGTTTGCAACCTTAAAGTTGTAGCAGAATCCAAACGAGGATTCTTGCCTATGAGTCATGGTGTTTCTCTCTCGAAGTCTATGTCCCTAAATACTTCTGAGGAGAGAGAATAAATGACTCGCATACATCCGTTATTGAAAGCATAAGGTATGGTATGCTATGTACAAGGCCTGATGTCGTATATGCTTTTAGTGTCATGAGTAGATATCAGTCCAATCCAGGCGAGGAACACTAGAAAGCCATGAAGATGATTTATCAAGTACTTGAGAAAGACTAAGGATATCTTTTTTGTATACGGCTATGGAGTACTGAAACTAAAAGGTTATACTGATTCTAGTTTTTAGTTCGATATATATAACTTAAAGTCAATGTCCGGATACGTATTCACCATAAATGATGGTGCAGTTAGTTGGAAGAGTTTCAAGTAAGAGATGAACACGAATTCCACCCTATGGCTGAATGCATTGCTGCATGTGATGCAGAAAATGAAGCTGTTTGGATGAGGCACTTCATCTAAGGGTTGGGTATAGTTCCATCCATTGTTGATCTTGTATTGATATACTATGATAACAACGGAGCTATTGCACAAGCAAAAGAACCAAGATCTCATCAAAGTTTTAAGCATATTATGAGGCGATGCCACCAGATCGAAAAGATCATTGGTAGAGGCGAAGTCAGAGTGGATAGAGTCACTTTCACATAAAATGTAGCAAACCCACTAACCAAACCCTAGCGCACAAGGTATTCCATGGACATATTAAGAAGATGGGCCCAAGGTACCTGGGCAATTAGCACTAAGACAAGTGGGAGGTTGTTAAAGTATTGCTCGGTGCGCCAATTAGATTGGACATCTTTTATACTATTGTATTTATAAAATAATATTTTTTAAATCATATTAATAGAATAGGCATTCTCTTTATCTTTAATTGCATATCATAATTAGGTAAAGTCCTTAGACCAAACTTAGCTACGAGGTATGGTTAATGATGATCATGGAATGTGCCTCTAAGGCTTTGGTCTTAAATTAGTTTCGAATGGATAATATTTTGACATGAAACATCAAATAGCCCAATAAAACTCATGTATACGATGCATGGTCGCATGAAGAGGATGTCTTACTCCATAGGCGTTGGCATAGTAATGCTAATGCATGTATGCGGATATTTGTTAGTGAACAAGTACACTAAATAGGCCCGTTGGAAATTGTTAGTTGGAGACATTGTCTATCGAAGTAAGAATTTCTATGTTATGATCGTACACGACTAATCCTTGGACTTGAGACACGATTGTAGTATTGTGCATGTCGTGTTGTATCTTGATGTATCTTCTGATTACCTGGCAATCAAAATGAGATATATTAGATGTTGTATTGACATGCATTGAGGTTAATGAGTGACTAACAAATGATCCATCACTTTTCTAGTAGAACAAGTGAATCTTCTATGTTTTCATAGTTCATGACTTAGAAGTCCTTGGCTAAGGCAAGATGAATGTTAGATGAGGTTTTCTAAAAATTAATCATGAGTCATTGGAACTTGAAATTGAATCATAGATATTGAGTCATTTAAGATTTCAACTTATAATCCATACCTTAAACTCAATCGGGAGATTATTTGATATATAGATGTTACATGTATGGTACTCGTAACTAAAATAGGTTTGCTCACTATTTCACCTAAGACTAGGTAGTCATGACACACTTGTTAGGTATTTTCTATGACTTATGAGGTTCTTGGATTTAAAGAGTTAATTACAATTTGATTAATTAATTAGAATAATTATTATTTATAAGTTGCAAGTGTTGGAAGCCTACTACCAACTTAGTTGTCAACCTAAAGGCACA
>CM033112.1:8635051-8705051 GCA_019321725.1 Paulownia fortunei
CCCAGATCCATATATTTTGGAGAGAGTTTTCTTTGAAGAACCGCTGAAATATTCTCCCCCACACTTACTTTTTCATACCCCTCAACTTTCACTTGTTAGTGCATAGCTCTTTGAGGAACTTAGCATATCGAGGCACTTGCTTGATCTCATCAAGAAGAGAGATGTTTACCTCCAGTTTTTGAGAAGTCTCAAGGATTTCGTTTTCTTGCTCATTTTTCATAGAATTTGCTAACCTGCTAGGAAAACGTGGACGTGTTAGATAAGTATGGAGGAGGTTTAAGAGTGGTTATCAACTTTGGTTTCTACTTAGGATGAATAGTCTTGTCAACAAATTTTCCATTTCCAAAAATTGTGATCGAATTAGCATCTTTGATTGAATTTTCACCTAAAGAAGAAACATGACAGTGAGTGGAAGGATTAGGTTGAGCTTGAGCAGGAAATTTACCTTTTTCATGAGTAAGCAAAGAGGTTGTCAATGTTGAAAGTGTGCTTTTGATCTCATTGATGGCTAGTGAAGTCTGGTTATCGATGTTCGTTTGTGCATGCTTAAATTCTTGCAATGTTTCCTCAAGGGATTTTGTATGTGGAGTTGGATAAGAAGGAAAGTTTGGTGGCTTTTGTGAATGTAGCGGTTGGGTATAGTTCTCATCACACCAACTAAAATTGGGTTGATTTCTCCATTGTGGATTGTAAGTTTCATAATATAGAAAATAAAAAATCTTTATCAATGTGTTCATGATATTTTCTTGTGCTGAAATATTAGGGCATTCATTAGTGGAGTGTTCCACAAGTTTACAAATGCTACAAACTTCTTCATCTTCCACAGATCTTATTTCCTTTTCTTTTTTAAGTTTCATGGCCTCAACTTTTTTTTTAAATTAGTTATCCTAGTATTTAGATCATGTTCTTGACTAAGGTAATATTTTCCTTTACTACTATTAGCAAGATTAGATTAAATAAAATTAATACTATGCCATGATTGAGAGTTTTCTGCCAAATGGTCTATATATTCTAGGGCTTCATCAAGTTCTTTATCAAAAAACTCACCATTACACATTATTTCAACAAATTATTTTGTTTCAGGAGTTAAACCTTTATAAAAGAAACTAAGTAAGCATCATTTTTCAAAACCGTGATATTGGCATGAATTCAACAAATCTTTAACTCTTTCTCAACATTGAAAGAAAGCTTCATTAGAATTTTGAGAAAAATTTTGAATTTGTCTTTTAAAAACATTAGTTTTATGAGTTGGAAAGAACTTTTTAAAAAATTCAGTTTGCATTTATTGCCAACTGCCAACTGACCAAGGTTTTAAAAAGTTAAGCCAAGTTTTTGCTTTATCTTTAAAAAAAAAAAATTGAACTTAACAATCTCATGTATACAAGTTTGATCTTCAAAAGTGGTACATACTTTATCAAATTCTTTCTGATGCAAGTAAAGGCTTTCAGAGTCTAAACCAATGAAAATTAGAAAGCAAAGGGATCGTACCTGGCTTGAATCGAAAGTTATTTGCATTGAGAGAAAAAATAAAATAAGGAGAAGAATTTTGAGGAGGTTGCAAGTAATAATGCATAGTACGGATCTATTAATTCTTATTTTTATCTTGGACACTTTTATTTTCAGCCATGGTGGAAGTGTGTGGAGGTGACTCAAACAAATTTCCAAATAAAGTTTCAGAGTAATTTCAAATTAAGTGATGAGAATTATGATTATGGCATCATATGAACATATAACTGTAAAGAAAACAAACACAAAATATTTACAAAGGGAAAACACTTGCAAACCTGAATACTTACCTTGCCTTCCCTGGCAGCGGTGCCAAAAACTTGTTATCTTTAAGGTGCTACAACTTTAAGGTTACAAACCCAAGTGCAGGTTATGTCAAGTAATAAAATTATTGAGAATCTAAGGTCGATCCACAGGGAAGTTGTTTAATATTTTTAGGTTTATATAAAAGTAATGAGGATTAGGGATCAGCTCTTGAGTTTTAGATAGAGAAATGATTATTTATTCTTTTTACCTCTTTTAAATGCCATTATTGGAATCCATACATAATGAAGGTTTCAATGCAAATATGTTATTAAGGTAATCATGATATTGTCTTACTATTTACAAATTATCTCTTAACACCAATACTTATTTATGCAAATCTTTGTCTACAACAAATCAAGGTTTCACGTTACCAGTCAGTAGAGTAGAATCATACAATAAACTAAATGAACTCAAATATTTGTTGTGCCGTTGGTGATATAAAAATCAAGAATAGCCACTAAAGAAGAAGGGCTTTAACGCCAATACTTATTTGTGGGATTAAGTATTTGTGTCATTGGTGATACATAAATTAAGAATCACCACAAAACAATGTGGGTTTCAATCAAAAATTAAAACAATAATACAAAATATATGCACTTTTATAACCGTTCATCTTCATCCATCAAGAGGTTCACCCTTTTTCCTTAGCTAAATGAAATTTAGAAAGACATAATGAAAGTTGAAAAGATTAAAAATAAAAGAGAAACTAGAGAATACATTTTTATTACTATTAAAAAACTTACATTACTATTAGAAAACTTAAGACTAAAGAAAGACAACAATAAAACTTTCTTTCCCCTTCTAATGACTTTTTTGTATGTCTTAAATGTCATCCAAGAGCCCCTATTTATAATAGAAGAGTGCGCAAATTGGCATCTCCAAATTCACTCCAAATGCACTCCAAATTAACTTCAAATTTCCTCTAAATTCACATGTCATTTTCAGATGCAATTTTCGTCACACATTTTTCTCTATGCAATCAGCTGAATTTGAAAATGTGATCAACATGAAAGTTGTATATTTGTCTGTTAGCTTCAGTTTTCAACTTGAATCACCTAATCCCAACCATTAGGGAGAAATTTATGCTTAATTTAAAGAGATATGTCGGAATAGATACATCATTTCCAATGTACACATTTGGATGAATTTTCTGCTATAATCAAGGCTAAATTGGATTGAGATTCCAAAAGCAAAGTTGTAGTTATATATCTTGTTTTAAAATGAAGCAAGACTCAATTCTATAGGGTTTTTGAGCATTGAGTTATTTTGAATTTAATGCAAGTCCAACAATCACTTGCAAAGTCCAAGTGATTTCTTGCGTATATTTTGATCTACACATATTCTTGGCAAAAATGATCATATTTTTCTAATTGTGATGCTTTTTTGATCCAATGAAATATTATCTCCCAACTTGCTAACGAAACGTATTGTCTTCTTCAATTTTATTTTGAATCTTTTTATTCTCTTTTTGTTCATTGATTCCCCAACATAAAATATTATTAAAATTATAAAATTAATAAGAATAAAGCAAGGAAAATGTAAAAGATTTGATACAAAAATATATCAAAATATGCGCTTATCATTTGGTAATCACACACGCACTTTCTTAAGATACGATACTTTACTCACTCTTTATTACGCATTGACAACATGCACTTGTGGTTTTGTTACCACTGTTTTGGGGTCACCACATATTCATTTACATCTTAACATTTCAAAAATTCATAACTTTTGGTCAATATCGTTATTTGTCCATTAGTTTCTAACTATTGCTACATTTAAGATTTGCATCATATTTGTAGAATTCTATTATTATAAGGAATATCTTGTGCATCTCCTACCATGATAAAAATGATATTGTGTATCTCTTTGTGGGAATCTAATTGGGGTAGAGATTGAGATGCATCTTTATATTAGATTTTGTATCCCATCTTAGGTATCACAAGCTTTACATTCTCTCCCAAATAGAGTATTCATCGGAACAATAAATTTATTCATAAGTTGTAAATATTGCAAGCCCATTGCTAGCTTAGTTGTGAACCCAATGGATCATACACAAATCGAGATGATCCACTTCTATATCTATTTTTTTAATTCAAAGTGTTGGATTAAGTTGATTAATGGAGATTATTCAACTTGAGTTAGAATTAATTTAAACAATTAAATTAATTGATTCAAATAAATAATATGATTATTTATTTGAACCTAATAATGATTAGGGGCTCTTGAGAGTGAATTAATTAATTGATGAAGATCAATTATATTAGATTGGCCTAAAATTAATTTTAGAAGTTAAATCAATTTAACCAATTAAAATAATAAAATTATTTTAGTTGGGTCTAATATTATTAGGTGGCCTATGATGGAACCAACTAATTAATTGATTGGATCAATTAATTGTATTGGCTTTTTTTATTAATTAATGGAGATCAATTTATTGGACTTTAATAAATTAATTAGAGTCCAAGCCTATAGGGCTAGAGACCCATTAGGAATTTTTAATTGCTATAATTAAAGAGTCCTAGTAAAGATGGAAATAATTTATTTTTAAGTAAAAGAAATAAGAGATAAGGAAGGAGAAGGTTTCCTAATTGGATTAGTGGACTAATTAGGGTAAGAGTTGGAGACCTAATGAGATGAGGTCAAAACTACGTTGTGTATATAAATACATAATGTAGGGGCAAAAAACTACAAGCAAGAGAGTTAGAATTTTTGGCCCCCTCTCCTCTTCTCCTTCTTATTTCCTTGTGTTCTATTTTCTTAATTTAAGAAAGATTACTCCATCAAAAGGGTCCAACCCTTTTTGATTAAAAGGTTAATTCTTCCATCACTTGTTGATTCAAGAATTAATCTTCACTCTTAAATAGATTTAGAAATAAAAAGTTCAGATTCACTAGCAAGGATTTGAAGCTTGTAGGTCTGCTCAAAAGTATGGATACCGTTAGAAGGACTACACTTGGAGACCTTGGTGAACATTTTGATAGGCTATTGAAATTGTTTGAGAGGAGCTTGAAAAATCTAAATTCCTTCTTACCCTTCATCAACCGGATTGCTTGAAAGGTATAATTGCGAAATTTTAGTTGTTCAATTTAATAAAATTGAATCAAATCCAAGATATGCCTATTTATATATGATATATGATTTTATTTCAATTGTTGAGAAATTTTAAATTTTCGCTGTGCTTGCAATCCCGCAATTACGCGAACCCAACACTTATTACCTTTCATTATTCCTTTTGTAGCTTTTAAAGAGGGCTTGTATGTGAGTTGTTGATCAAAGTTGAATTGATTAATCATCTGCTACGTTAAAAAGGTAATATCGATTTATTTTCTATAGTGGTATCAGAGTCATTAGGACTCGACCTCGCCACTTAATAACAAAATTTAAGATAGTATTTCTTATACTTATTCCAAGAATATTATTTTTAATGCTTGATATTTATGAAGAAATTCCTAATTTAATGCAAGCATGAAATTAAGCCATGAGATTTATGTCGCATGTTGTATTTTTATGTCAGGAATGCATGTTTTAATCTAGGGTAAATTGGGTCAGTTAATTAAGGAATTAATAGACCCATTTCATTCATGCATTAAGATCGATTTTTTTTAGCTTTTTGATACATAAAATCGGTACCATATTGTAGAGCATCAAAAGATATTTAAATCGGTATCTTCTAAAAAAGAATTGAGAAAGATAAAAATTTTTAAAATATTCTTTGGAAAAAATAGAGCTGGAAAATGTGATTTGGTGCGACTCCCAATAGGCTATCATTTCTTTAAAAACATAAAGTAAGCAAAAGCTAGCAAAGGCTGGCCCGCCATCATGCGCCAGCACGTGGGCTACTAAGTACCCACCAGCTGGCACACCTAGTGACACGCACGACTCACCCCTAAGTCTTATCGAGGCTTTTTGGCTGTAGTTTTATAATTACCAAAGTAATATTAGAAAATTTTTCAAAAGGGACAGAATAATATTTTTATTTTTTCTGGTGAAGTTAATATTCATAATTTATTTTTAAGCCTATAAAATATTTCTTTTCTTCCTTTGTGGTTGGACGAAAATTAGAATAATTTTATAGGGTCTTTACCTTCCTATGTGGTTGGTTATATGATAAAAATGCTCTACATGTATTTAAAAGTTGAATGTTTATTAATTGTAATTTTTATTTGATTTTTTTATGAAATTAATATTGATTACATATGATATGAGTTATGTTTTGAATGGATGGACATTGATGTTTGGGTACTTCTGTAAATTGAGTGTTTATTATTTTATTATTTTATTATTTGTGTGGGAGATAATTTGTTGTAATGGTGGTAATACAATATCCTTATTTTTTATTAGAATGATGTAATAGCCTTGAAGCATTGAAATTTAATATTTATGTTACTTTTGAGGTATGTGTTTCATGGCCCATTTTTTTGTGAGGACATGTATCATTAATTTTATCGGGAGATTTTTATTTTACCTCCATGGGCTAAACTATCTAAACACGATACACCAAAAATCAATATGGCCCATATGAGGCTAAGATTTATTACTCATATTGCATAGTTACATGCATCAAATATATATATATATAGATAAATTATTATTTTATTCATGATTTGAAAATTTTTATTATTCTTTTAACTAGTAGAAGATGATTACTAGCCAAGTTGTGAAGTTTTCAATTTCATTGTGCATAAAGGAATACTAAAGAATTTACTTGGATCTAGAATAAAATATTGGACCAGTATCTAAGTTTTGTGCAATTAATTTAACGATCATAGGCCTACTCACCAACCTTTTATTTTTAAGCTAATTGAGCTTTAAAATAGACAAGTTTGTGCTTTAGTTTATTTAAGTCGTAGATAGAAGAATTTAAGTTGCCCAATATTGTCGTGGCTTAGATGCTGATAGCACACTATTGGATCAAGAATACTGTTTGCACAATAAAATATTTAAGCTGCAAACATGCAATTCAGACAAAATAGAGTTTAAGCTCTATTTTGGAATATGAGCGAGTGAAAGTTCTAGTTATTCTAAATTCGTTCTTTGAGTTGACTTATGGATATTTATAACTTGTGTTATTATTAATAAACATCATGTAACTTATGGCTGATTGTAGAAAGTTGAGAAATACACAAGTAGTTGCACTTGTTGCTTATGCTAACAAACGTAAACCAATTAGGGCAAATGTTGGAACAATTAAACCATAGCTTGACAAGAGCAAATTGATCCCACAAAGTGACAAAGACGTGTCACCTTAGTAGTAGAGGCAACTAGGCGTCAACAAATGTCAAGTGCTATAAATGAGACTAGTCACTTTGCTCGTAATTATACTAAGATAAAGTTTGACAATCTAAAAGCTCTCTCATTTTTTGCTAATGTTCCTAATTCTCTCCTTAAATGGATGAAGATGTTAGTTTAACATAGAATGGGATTGGAGATTGAGCAAATATATAGACTATAATCTAGTGTTTTACAGCTATATTGGTTAAAATGGTGCACAAGATGAGGCATTACACACTAATTATTGAGCTTGATAATAGACTATAATCTAGTGTGTTTTGCACATCTCCAAGTAGTAGCTCACACTAATTCTATTTTTCTTTATCTAGTAATTCTTCATAAGAGGTAGAGAGCCATAAGGAGTTGAACAATGAGGTTCATTGTACTAATAAAAACAAGAATATCTTATCTAATTAATTTGGACACGTGTCAGGAAAATAGAGTTGCAAGTTGAATAATGATTCTAAATAATTTGCAGCTAAACGACCTTATGAACAGGGAGGAATCAAACACTTCAGAACATCTAGTATTTTTTTTATGGAGCAAATTGATTTGTATCTCACTTAGGAAGATGCAATCTTGATTGTGGACTACATCGCGAAAAATGTGCCTCCAAGTGAATTCTCCAACTTCTATGAGCTTTGATGTGGCAGTGTGCCCAAATTAGTAGATTTGTTCTAATGTAAGTTTAAGAAGGTGTATTCTAAAGCATTCTAAAGAATGTTGAACACCTTGATAGAGAAATGGTACAAATTAGGTCGCACTGTGTAGATTTCCTCGAGGAGGATTTTATAAGCATTTATGAAGTCAAAGGTAATCTTGAACTATACGAGTTGTATGATTCTAGAGGAGGTGCTCATTTTTCTAGCAAGGATGATGTATTATAAATTCATCAAGTAATCATTGGGATGGTAGGAGCGACTGTGAGTCACTAGGAATGTCTCACTTGAAAGGACTCTTAAATTCCCAAAAAAATGAGTGAACATGAGTTGTTCCCCATTATCTATATGAAATTGAGTGGGCATCCTTCACAACTAATTTTGTGAATGTTGATAAGTCAACTTAGACTCTTGACTTCACTTAATACTTTAAAATGAAGCAAAAAATTAGTTCTTTTCAGTTTGCCAGACTTGAACTAAAATAATGTTGCTGCGCTTAGCTGTTTGAAATGTTATTTTGTAAGGGACTATGTACTCTTTGTTTTTTACTTTTGATTTGTAAAAAATCTCTTTGGATTTTTATGAGGAACAAAAAAAAAACATTTGAAACCTTCGAGGGCTTAACTTTTGTACCCTTCACAAAATAATTTCCAGAATTGTAGCCTAAATGCTTGTAGTGGGAACAATACTTTGGAATTCTTTCATATACAACTCGCTTGCATGCTTTGTTGAACCAATCCAAACCTAATAAACCCATTCTTATATTAGATTAAGTTCTATGCAAACTCGAGCCATACTACGTCGTGACAAATCTGCCATAGCCTCGTCAATCCTTGACAATTTTCTAATCAACCTTGTAATACTAAAAATTACTGTTTTGTTAAAGAAATGTATATGTAAACTTGGGAAACTCACCCAAATAGGTATAAATGGGGACTCCTCTTTTAGATCAAAATAAGGAGACCATTTAAATATCGGCATAGAAAATCCTTCGAGAAATAAAGTTTGTTTCAACCACAGTCGTGAAAAATCCTTATCCATCTATAATTTAATTAGTATGTGTTTTGAATTGAGAATTCCAATTTCATATCCACACTTAAGCCCTAATGCAGTAAAACACATTTTGATTTTTCCAAATTAAAGATAGTTGTGCAAGAGTTTCCCCACCATAGCAAATTTGAATGGAGTAGATAATGTGTCAATCCCCTCATCCGAGAGAAAAAAATGCTTGATCTCTGTTCTTGGCCAAAGGCTGAGACTAGTTCTGCAATGCCCTTCTTTGTCACCATCAGTGATGGTGAAAATAAGGCTAGCAGCAGTCAGAGAGTGTCTACAAAGGTCTGGTTAGGTTTATTTGGCGGCTTTGGGTTAGGGAGCTCTAGGTCACCAGAGAGGGAGTTGGGAGGAGCATTCATTTTTTTACGGTCAGCCATGTACTAGGAATATTTTTTTTCTTGTTTTCAAAGGAGGATACTGATTGGTTCCCCAAATCCCCATCAGGTGACTCAAACCCATGACCAATGAGGTTATAGGTGCAAGGTACTTACCAACAAACTATTTTGGCTTGTCTCAACCATGTACTAGGAATGGATATATAGATATTGGGCTATTAAAGTTTTGACTAGTAATTCCATGCCAAAGATAAAATCATAATATTTGATGATAAAGAACCTTACTTGCATGGCAATCGTAATTGAAAAGGTTTACTTTCAAATTCATCTATATCTAAATTTTCATTGCATATTAGTAAATGTCAACCATGATTTTTAGGCATCTTTGAATTAATATAAATTAATTTTAAGATGATCAATCAAAGTGTTTAACTTATTGAAATATTTTAATTGTTCAAATTAAATCACAAAAATTGTGTGCCTTCTACTAGCATGATGGCGAACTTAAGGGTACAAACTAAGTAGAATAAATCCATTTTGATTTAAGATAATTTAATAAAAGAGTTGGATTGGTGAATTAATTACTTAGATTAATTAATTCACAAAATTTAATTAATTCAAGATTTTTATTTTGTTAATTAACTTATTGGGCTATAATTAATTCTAGAGTTGAATGGATTATTTAATTTATAAGATTAATTAATTTGTCTTATTAAATTTGGACAAGCTTAATAAAAAAAATAATTAATTAATTGAAGACTTAAATGAAGTATAGACCTAATGGAAAAGGATATTGGATACCCAAACCCATGTAGGAAAAATAAGAGAGAGAAAAGTCTTTTTGCACAAGGTAAGAGATATCTTGAAAAAAATGTCTTAAATAAGGTGTGAGATACCCATCATAAAGGTATTAGATACCTGTCAAGAACAAAAGTCTTGCATTTGAACTGCAAGAAAACCTTAGAGGACGAAAATTGCGTGTATAACGTGTATAAATACACACATAAGGGGCTGAACTTTGTAAGCTTCAAGCTTGCAAAAATTCGGCCACTGCTCTCCTTTGTGAAATTCTCCAAAATAAAAAAAAAATCACAAAAGAGTTTCCAAAGGTTCTCTAAAGTAGGAATTCATATTGTTGATATCCAAACTACTAACATTGGATCGATTCTTGTGTCTAGACCAACTTTAGAAAAGAAACACTTGGACCTCTGAAGTGAATCATTTCCACCAAAGGGATAAATCAAAAGCTCATCGGCTAAGATTTATGGATCATGAATCGATTCGCATGACCAACTGGCATCATCAAGGAATCATCTTAGGTAAGAACAATTCATTTGTTGCTCTCTATGAATTAATTAAAGGTGAGCTCATTAAAATATGTTATAAGTGTTGGAAATAATTTTATCAAATAAAATATTTTTGATTTGATTTCCAATCAAATCTGGTACAGCGGAAAGACGTGGTATCAGGCACTACAAAAATTTCCAAAATTAATATTGTTGTAAGAATATATATTTTTAATCAGTTCAACAAAATATAATAATTATATTATGAGTAAACTTTCCTTTTGTAAGGTATGTACTACTTGTTTCTTACTTTTGATTTGTGCAAAATCTCTTTAAATTTTTGTGAGGAATAAAAAAAACATTTGAAACCTTTGTGGGCTTAACTTTTGTACCCTTGACAGAATAATTTCCCAAATTGTGGCCTAAATGCTTATAGTGGAAACAATACTTTAGAATTCTTTCATATACTACTCACTGCAGAAAAGCATGTCTGGGTGAACCAACCTAAACCTAATGAACACATTCTTCCATTAGATTAAGTTCTATGCAAACTCCAGCCACGTTAGGTCGTGACAAATGTACCATAGCCTCATCAATCTTTAACAGTTTTCTAATCAACCTTGTAATACTAAAATTACTCTTTTATAAAAGAAATGGACCTATAACTTGGGGAAATCCACCCAAATAGGCATAATTGGGGACTCCACTTTTAGATTAAAAGAGAGCCACTGTGAAGAAGTTCCAAGAGTTATGAAGGAGAGATTAGGACCTTTTATCATGACTTCTACTTGTTTCATACGTTGATTAACTACTGTACATAGTGCATATTTGATAAAAAAAACTTTGTGTGTCGGCTGGTACTTTAAAAATTGGATAGGTTATATTCATCATGCTGATCAACGATGATTAGAATATCGGACAATCTTGTCAAATATTTAATCCCGCCAAGATATGTTTGCAAGCGAGATAATAAGGAGACCATTCAAATATCGACATAGAAAATCCTTTGAGAAAAAAAGTTTGTTTCAACCACAATCATGAAAAATCCTCGTCCATTGATAATTTAAATAGAATGTGTTTTAAATTACGAATTTCAATTTCATATCCACCCTTAAGCCCTAAAGCAGCAAAATACATTTTGATTTTACCAAATTTGGGATAGTCGTGTGAGAGTTTCCCTACAAGAGCAAATTTGGATGAAGCAGATAGCGCATCAATCTCCTTATCCAAGAGAAAAAGCACTCAATCTCCTTTATATGAAATTTCTTGGCCATAAGCTAAGACTACTTCTGCAAAGCCCTTCTTTGCTGCCATCGATGATGGTGAAAATGAGGCTACCGGTGGCTAAAGAGTGTCTATGATGGTTCGATTGGGTTTATTTGGATGCTTTAAGTTTAGGAACTCTAGGTCACCAGAGAGGGAGTTGGGAAAAGCATTCATTTTTTTCCAATCAGCCATGTACTAAGAACTTTTTTTTTTCTGTTTTTTAAAGAAGAATACTGGTTGGTTCCCCAACTCCCCTCCAGTCATTTTCGGTCAAATCTAGGATTAGATCACTAGGTAGTGATGAAGAATATTCTCAAGTATCTTAGGAGAACAAGAAACTATATGCTAGTTTACTCAGATGGAGACTTGAATCCTATTGGATACACTGATTCTAGTTTCCTATTAGATAACGATAATCAAAAGTCAACTTTTGGATTAATGTTCACTCTTGGTCATGAAGCCATAGTCTAGAGTAGTGTTAAACAACCTAGCATTATTGATTCAACTGTGGAGGCTAATTACGTAGTCGCTTGTGAAGCAGCTAAGGAAGTATTATTGCTCAAGAAGTTCTTTATTGATTTGGAAGTTGTTCCAAATATGGATAAGCCATTAGTGGTGTATTGCAAAAACAGTGGAGTAGTGGCTAATTCAAAAGAACCATGAAGTCACAAGAGAGGAAAGAATATATAAAGAAAGTAATATCTTATCAAAGAGATAGTACGCAGAGGCGATGTGACTATTAGAAGATAGCATCTGAAAGCAACCTCGTTGATCTATTCGCCAAGATGTTACCTACTAACACATTTGAGAGTCATATGTTGGGATTAGGATTGAGAGACATGTCTTACCTATTTTAGGAGAAGCGAGAGATTGTTAGAGATATTGCCTTAAAAGCATGTATTAGTACATTAATTGTTGAATTAATAAAATAATATGTTATACTTGTTCTTATACATATTGGTATGCTTATGAATATCAGAAAATTCTTATTTATTTATTATTACATTAATCTTATTATATAAGTTTTATATACGAGAGAATTAAGATTATGGATAATAAACTAAATTAGTCCATAATGAAATTAATTAAACTTGGGATCTTCAATTAAATCATTATTAATGCGATCCATTAACATTAGGAATGTACCAGTCTGAGAATAAACAAGCTCAGGGTTTTATTGGTAGTGTTCGTTCAATCCTTGTGCATGATAAAATAATACTATGACATAATAGATTAGGACATCTTAGTTTTTTCTATTTAAAGCATTTGTTTCCAAGTTTATTTAAAGGATTAGATTGTACTTCTTTCCATTGTGAAACTTGTTTCTTGGCCAAAAGCCATCGAAATTCTTATAATATAAAACCTTATTGTGCCTCAAAGCCTTTTTATTTGATACATAGTGATGTTTGGGGTCCTTCGAGGATTACTACTTTAACTGGAAAAAAATGGTTTGTGACGTTTATTGATGATCACGGACGCCTATGCTGGCTTTATCTAATGAACTCTAAATCTGAGGTAGCAAAACTCTTTAAGGATTTTTACTCTATGGTTGAAAACCAATTTCAAACCAACATCATAATGGAGGCACTTTAGATAATATGATTATATACGACTCGACCAGATGTAATTTAAATTTTTATATAATTTCCATTATTTTTTGAAAACTCAAATAACATCAATAGCTGATCATATAACCACGGGATGTGAGCAATGGAAAAATAAAAATAAAACATTAATGCTCACCATACACACTACAAAAATAAGGTTGTAAAGGAATTAGAATTGATAGCGGAATTTTGATCCCGTGTTCTTGCTCAAAGTGTGGACTGCTTTAGAGGAAAAACGTTTGGATCTCTATGAACTGAAATTCAGAAAGTGGTTAGCAATTGATTACTTCAAACCCTATATCAACTGGAGTACATTGAAAGGTATAAATTGATCTTTTTTATTTGATGAATAAAAGCAATTGGATTGTGAAATCGATAAAATCACATTAACCCCAAGGTGGTGCTATAATTCTTATAGCATAAATTGATTAAAATTTTCATTGTTCTATTGCGCACACCCCGTAGTTATATGATCATCTATTGGTGTTATTTGAATTTTTAAAAGTCTAATGAAAATTATATTAAAATTTAAATTACATTTGCTCCAATCCTATATAATCACATTATATAAAGTACCTACAATATGATATCACCACATCAATAGGCTGGATGAGATCATTACATTCTCAATGTTAATGGACCACACTACTAATGATTTTGTTTTGAAAGTAGTTCTATATGCCCAAAGTGTATGGGTAAGTCTAAGAGACCAATTTTTATGATTTGTGTTAATTGTCTTTTTCAAAATTTGTTTTATCTCCCTATTTGCAAGTTCAACTTATCCATTTGTTTGAGGGTGATAAGGGGTTGCAACTTTATGCATGATTCCATATTTCCTCATCAAAGTTCCAAAAACTTTATTACTAAAATATTTTCCCCATCACTAATTGTTGGGTTCGCTATAATCGTAGGGGTATACGCAGCGGAAAATTAAAATTTTTATCAAACATAAATTTAACCCCTTTGATTCGAAAGCAATTTTAACGATCGCGCTTATTCAAGTGAATATATAAATAAATATAAAATTGAATTATACCTTTCGTGCACTCCGGTTGTTGTAGGGAATGAAGCAATCAATTGCTTATCCTGGACTATCAGAACTCGCAGGGATCCAAGTGTCTCCCCTCTATCAGGTCCACGATACAGAAAGCAACACCAATCAAAAGGATTCACTAGTATCCTTTTAATTGTTTACTAATCTAGAACCGGAGTATATTTTTAAGAACAATAAAGATTGATTCTTTAAGTTCTTGAAACAATAATATGAAGAAAATAACAAGAAACTGATTTTCTTTTTCTTTTTTTTCTTTTCTTGAAGAGTAAAATTAGAAGACTTTAAACAAAATATTTTTGCTCAAATTTTTGAATTGAATTATGTAATTTTCATCCCTCATATATATAGGGTTGAAAATTTCAATTCTTTTCCAACTTTTGAAAAAAATTTCTATTTTGAACTATTTCAAAACCTTATCTTGGAAGGATTCCAAATCTTCCAAAAACTCTTCTTTTTTCACTCTTCTATTGTATGTGGACTAATTTGAAACTACATTAATCATCAAAATTGTCTACATACATTGTTGATATTAATTTGAACTCTTCAAATAATATCAAAGATAGATATATATCATATATATATACTATAATTATATTTATACATAAATTAAATCTTAGTGGCCTATTTTATCTTATAAAATTGGTCACTATATTTATTTATCTATAAATATGTTAATTAAATAAATCATATTTATTTAATTTATTCTCTTCATACTTTAGTGGGCTTCTTAAATGATCCACATTTATTTTGGGGTTGGACTCAAAAATCCCCAAATCAATTCAATTGATTCAATCCCAATTTAATCAATCCAATTGATTAATCTAATTTACTCCAATTGGGCTTCCTAATCAAATTAGGTCCAATTAAATAATCCAATTACTTAATTGAATAATTTAATTTAACTATTAAATTAAATAGAACCCTTAATTAATTAATTGATCAGTATTAATTAATTAATTTCCAACCATTGGATAAAATCTAAAATTAAAAATGTTACTTTCCATAAAGATGTGTGACCCTCTTAGGTTCACTACTAAGCTAGTAGTGGGTTTGCAACATTTGCAACTTATGAATAATAATTATTCCAATTAATTAATCCGCTTGGAATCAACTCCTTAATTCCAAGAACCTCACTATCCATGAAAACACCTAACAAGTAATCATGACAAACTAGTCTTAGGTGAAATAGTGAGTAAACCTATTTCAGTTGCGAGTACCATACACGTACGGTCCTTTCGATAGCTAATCTCCTAATTGAATCTAAGACATGGATTATAAGTCGAAACCCTAAATGATTCAATTGCTGTGATCCCATTTCAAGTTCCAATGATTCTTGATGAATCACAATTCATTCTGCCTTGGCCAAGATCTTTGAATCACGAACTATGAAAACACAGGAAATTCCCTTATTTAAAAAGACAAGTGTCGAATTCTATGTTAGCTACTGACAAACCTCCATGCACACTAGTGCAACATCCAACATACCCCATTTGTGATTGTCAAGCAATCAGAAGATATATCAAAGTGCTGCAGGATGCACACAAGGCTACCATCGTACCTCAAGTCTAAGGACTAGTCGTGTACTATCGCAACACAGAAATTCTTATTTCGACGGGCAAAGCCTCCGACTAAGAATTTCTTACGGGCCATATTCGGTGTACTTGTTCCCTAACAAGCACCCACATATATGCACTTACGTCTCTACGCTAATACCAATGGAATGTGGGATCCTCGTCTCACGAGCATGCATTATATGTACGAGTCTTACTGAGCTATTTGATGTCCCATCTCAAAAAACTCTCGACTCGAAATTTATTTAAGACCAAAGCCTTAGAGGCATGTTCCATGATCGTCATCATACGCGCGACCATGCCCCATAGCTAAATTTGGTCTAAGGACTTTATCTAATGTGCAGAAATAAAAAATGCAAGACATAAGATAAAGTAAATGCCTTTTTATTAATATGATTTCCAATAAGATTGTCTTTACAAAAGCAAAAGAGTATAATACATCCAATCTAGTTGGGGCGTTGGGCATCCTACTCTAGCAATAATGGACCAAGGAATTCTAAATCAATATAAACTATTTTCTTTCAAAAATTCTATCACTATTTTGTGATTATTGTTTTGATAGGGAATTGCCTCGATCCATTTTGAGACATAATCTATATCAACCAATATGTAAATAAAACTAAATGATAATGAAAATGGTCCATGAAGTCAACACCCTAACAATAAAAAATTCAATCACTAGGATGGGGTGTATGGGCATCATGTTTCGCTTTGAAATGGATCCTAACTTTTGAAAATTTTCACAACTTTTGCAAAAAGTGCAAGTATCTTGGAAAAGAGTTGGCCAATAAAATCCACATTGTAAGATCTTTGCAACATTTTTTTTTATCGAAAAGTGACCACCACATGCTCTTGAATGACAAAATTTAAGAAAATTACCTTTCTCATTATTAGGCACGTATCTCCGAAAGATTTGATTAAGATAATATTTGAATAGTTATGGATTATCCCAATAAAAGTTTTTCACCTTGGCCAAAAACTTCTTTTTATCTTGGGAATTACAATGCGGTGGCATCTTTCTGTTATATGAAAATTAATAATGTCAGCAAATCAAGTGAAAATGAAAATATTAAATAGTTGTTCATCAGGTAAAGTGTCATTAATGGGTGTGGTTTGAAATGAGTTATCATAAATAAGTCTCGACAAATGATCAGTCACCATATTCTCTACTCTCTTTTTTTTATCTCAAATCGTAATGTTGAATTATTGGAGTAAGAGAATGTACATAATCAGTCTATATTTGACATTTTTTTTGATAAAAGATATTTCAAAGCTACATAATCATTAAAAACAACAACTGGTGAGCAAACAAGATAAGATCTAAAATTTTCCAATATAAAAACTACAGGAAGTAATTCTTTTTCATTTGTTGAATAATTCAATTTACCACTATTCAAAGTTTTACTTGCATAGTAAACGACATATGGTTTTTTATCTTTTCTTCGTCCTAAGACAGCTCCAATAGCATAGTCATTGGCATTACACATTAGTTTAAAAGGTAAAGTCCAATCTGGAGGCTACATGATTGGAGTAGACTTAAGCATGTTTTTAAGCATAACAAAAGCATTTTCACAATTTTCAATCCATTCAAAAATAATATCTTTTGTTAGAAGATTACACAAAGGTTTAGACTAAAATCTTTGATAAATCTTCTATAAAAACCAGCATGTCCTAAAAATGATCTTACCTCCTTCACAGACTTTGGTATTAGCAAATTGGCAATTAACTCGATTTTAGATATGTCTACATCAATACCTTTTGACGAAATAATGTGCCCAAGAATAATACTAGTTGGTTACCATGAAATGACATTTCTTCTAATTGAGTACAAGGTTCTTTTCTTCACACCTGATGAAAACCTTTTCTAAATTAGACAAGCAATTATCAAATAAATTAACAAAAATAGAAAATCATCCATGAACACTTCAAGAAAACGTTCAAACATGTTACTAAAAATACTAAGCATGCATCGTTGTAATATAGCTAGTGCATTACATAATTCAAAAGACATCATTCGATATGCAAAAGTACCAAAATGACATGTAAAAGTAGTTTTCTCTTAATTTTCAAGTGCAATTGCAATTTAATTATATCCAAAATATCTATCTAAGAAGCAATAAAATTTATGTTCCGTAACTCTTTCTAAGATTTGATCCATGAAAGGTAATAGAAATGATCTTTTCTAGTAACTGAGTTGAGTTTCTTATAGTCAATGCACATTCCCCAACCAGTAACAGTCCTACTTGGAATTAATTCCTCATTCTCATTCTTAACTACAGTAACTCTGGATTTCTTAGGTACAACTTGAGTAGGACTTACCCATTTGCTGTCAGAAATAGGATAAATGATTCCATTATCTAAGAGTTTAATGACTTCATTTCTCACTACTTCTTTCATATTAGGATTTAGCCTTCGTTGCATCTCTCTAGAAGGCTTAGCATTTTCCTCTAGATAGATGTTATGTGTGAAAATTAAATAACTAATACATTTAATGTCGACAATGATCCATCCTATTGCATTCTCATGCATTTTCAGAGTTTCAATCAACTTACCTTCTTGGGATGCATCAAGTTTGGAAGAAATTAATACAAAAATTCAAATTAGATGACAAAGGTTTCAAATCAATCACATGAGCTTTAATACTTGATGGAATATATTATACTGTTGATGATGAAAGTTCTTCGAACCTTGGCATCCAAAAATATTTTTCTTGTACCGTAAAAAATTCAAAGAGAGTATTAGAATGTATCTTTTTACAAATACTTTTACTTTAAAAATAAATTTCTAGAGGATCAAAGGAATTAGTGATAGTAAAATATTCATGAACAAGTTCCTCAATTGAATCCACTTTTTGTACTTCGACATCTTCTATAGGTTGCTTACAAATATTAAACACATTTAGTTCTAAAGTCATTTTTCCAAAAGATAACTTCAAAATACCATTCCTACAATTAATCAAAGCATTTAAAATTGCCAGAAAAGAATGACCCAAACTGATAGGAATCTGTGTATGTGTATGTATAACAGGCTCTATGTCCAAAATAATAAAATTCAATGGAAAGTAAAACTTATCAATTTGTACCAACACATCTGCTACTACTCCCTTTGGAACTTTAATCGAACGATCAGCTAGTTGGTGTACAAAGAAAGTTGTTTTAAGTTCTCTCAAACCTAACTGTTCATAAACTGAGAAAGGTAGAAGATTTACACTAGCATCAAGATCAAGCAACTTGGATTTTTGTACCTTGGTGGAATGAATTGTTGAATGATTGAACTAACACTTTCAGTTAAAAATGCCTCTTTTGTACATGATATTTTCTTTTGACTGTACAAAAATTTAAAAAATTTAGCATAAGGTGAAACTTGCTTGATTGTATCTAATAATGGAATATTAATCTTGACTTGTTTAAAAAGTTCAAAGATTTCAGCATTTGAGTTCAATTTTGGATTCGGTTGCAATCTTTGAGGAAAAGGAGCTAGAGGTGAGTATTTTTATTTTTCATCATTTTCAAACTCACCTTTATTAAACTTACCTTCATCGTCAAGACTATTTCTATTCTTCATTTTTGAAGATAGATTAGAAACTTTTCATTTCAAAGAGTTGTGATTGAATTAGCCTCCTTGATTGAATTTTCACCTAAAAAAGAAACATGATATTGAGTTGAAGGATTAGATTGATATTGAGCATGAAATTTACCTTTTTCATGAGTAGGCAAAGAAGTTATCAGTGTTGAAAGTATGCTTTTGATCTCATTGATGGTTTGTGAAGTCTAGTTATTGATGTTTGTTTGTCCATGCAAAAAATCTTGCAAAGTCTCTTCAAGGGATTTTGTATATGGAGCTGGATAAGAAGGAAAGTTTGGTAGTTTTTGTGAATATAGTGATTGGCCACGATTCTCATCTCGCCAACTAAAATTGGGATGATTTTTCCATTATGGATTGTAAGTTTTAGAATATAGAGAATTAAAAGGCTTTTTGTATGTGTTCATGAAATTTGCTTGTATCGGAATATTTGGGCATTCATTGGTTGAATTAAAAGGATTTTTCCACAAGTTCACAAATGCTACAAACTTCTTCATCTTGCACAAATCTGATTTCCTTTACTTTTTTAAATTCCATGGCCTCAACTTTTCTTGTTAAACTAGCAATCCTAGCATTTAGATCATCTTCTTGGATAAAGTAATATTTTTCTTTATTACTTATAGAAATATTAGATCTAATAGAACCTTCGGCACTATGCCATGACTGAGAGTTTTCTTCCTTAGATTCTTTATCAAGAAATTCACCATTACACATTATTTCAACAAATTATTTTATTTTAGGAGTTAAACCTTCATAAAAGAAACTAATTAAGCGTTATTTTTCAAAACCATGATATGGGGATGAATTTAACAATTTTTTAATCTTTCTGAACATTGAAAGAATGCTTCATTATAATTTTGAGAAAAAATTGAATTTGTCTTTTCAAAGTATTAGTTTTATGAGTTGAAAAGAACTTTTTCAAAAATTCAGCTTGTATCTTGCCAAGTACCAATTGACCTAGGCTTTAAAGAATTAAGTCAAGTTTTTGCTTTATCTTTTAAAGAAAAGGAAATACTTTGAGCTTAGCAATCTCATTTGTACAAGTTTGATTTTCTAAAGTAGCACATACTTCATCAAATTCTTTCAAATGCAAGTACGGGCTTTTAGAGTCTAAACCATGGAAATTAGGAAATAAAGGGATCATACCTAGCTTGAATCGAAAGTTATTTGCATTGAGAAGAAAGTGAAACAAGAATGAGAAGAATTTCAAGGAGGTTACAAGTAATAAAGCATAGTGTGCACCTGTTGATTCTCATTTTCATCATGGACATTTTTATTTTCAGCCATGACAGATGTGTGTTGAGGTGACTCAAACTAATTTCCAAACAAAGTTTCAGAATTATTTCTAACTAAATGCCGAGAATCATATGACCATATAATCATAAAGAAAATAAACACATAATATTTACAAAGGAGAAATATTTACAAACCTGAAAACTTACCTTGCCTTCCCCCACAACGGAGCCAAAAACTTGCTATAGCTTTAAGATTACAAACCCAAGTGCAGGTTGTGTTAAGTAATAAATTTCTTGGGAGTCCGAGGTCGATCCACAGGGAAGTTTGAAGTTTTTGGATTTATATTTCTTAAAAGATGGGCTGAATGTGGTTTAGATTATAAAGAAAAATTTATACTATAACTAAGAAATCAAAGTAATAAAAGAATTGAGGATTAGGGATCCGCTCTTAAGTTTTGGACAGAGGAATGATATTTATTCTTTTTACCTCTTTTAAATACCATTATTGGAATTCATACATAATGAAGGTTCTAATAGGAATATATTATCAAATAGCTCATGTATTAGGATAATCATGATATTGTCTTATTGTTTGCAAATTATCTCTTTAACACCAATACTTGTTTATGGGATCAAGTATTTATGCATACCTTTATCTATGACAAATCAAGGTTTCACATTAGTAGCCGGTGGAGTAGAACCATATAATAAGCCAAATGAACTTAAGTATTTATTGTGCCATTGGTGGACTAATTCTCTGATTTAATCAAGGCTGAATTGGGCTGAGTTTCCAATGACAAAATTATAGTTCTATCTCTTAGTTTTCTAATGAAGTAAGATTCAGGTCCATATGGCTTTTGAACAAGGAGTTATGCCCAAATTATGAAAACTCCACAAGTATAGAAACATACTTATTTTGAATTTATTACAAGCCCAACAATCACTTGCAAAGTTCAATTGATTTCTTGCATATATTTTGATCTACACATGATGGATTTAGGCAAAAAAATGGCCTTTTTCTTCTAATTTTGATGTTTCTTTGATCCAATGAAATATTATCTCCCAACTTGCTCACGAAATGTGTTGTCTTTTTTAGTTTTATTTTGGCTCTTTTTGATCTCTTTTTGTTCATTGATTCCCTAACACAAGATATTAATAAAAATATAATATTAATAAGAATAAAGTAAGGACAGTATATAGGATTTGATATAAAAATATGTTGAAATATGCACTAATCAATAATTATTGGGTCATTTAAGCTTTCGGCTTATAATCCATACCCTAAACTTAATTAGGAGATTAGTTGACAAAAGGACCTTACATCTATGGTACTCGTAATTGAAATCGATTCACTCGCTAATTCACCTAAGACTAGGTAGTCACGATAAACTTATTAGGTGTTTTCCATGACTTGTGAGGTTCTCGGAATTAAGGAGTTAATTCCAAGTAGAATAATTAATTGGAATAATCATTATTCATATGTTATAAATGTTGCAAATGTTGGATTCGCTATAACACGGAATGAGCATAGTGAAAATAAAAAATTAATTAAGAATGCTCAAACACGTTTAAGCATATACCCCAGTTCGCAACAATTTTAATGATCATGTGTTCATATAAGATAATCAATCAATTAGAGTTTTTAGTTTTTACCTTGGCGTACTCCGATTGATGTAGAGACGGTGGCAATCAGTTGCCGACTATGAATCATGAAATTGATTCGCATTAGTCCAAGTGTACCTCCTCTAAAAATACTCCACACGTGTGGACATGAATCACCCAATTACTGTTTCACTAATAATGGTAATTCATTTTTCTTTAACCATTTGTGGAGTAAACAACAATCTCTAATCCAAGCAGTGGAAATAAGGATCATGTTTCATTGAATAACCAAGAACGATTCTTGATTATTCAATAATAAAAGATGGAAAGAATAGATAGCAAGACAAAATTTTGTCTTCCTTTTTTCTTTTTTTTTCTTTTTTTTTCTTGGCCAAAAATTTCTTCTACTCGCCTTAGGATTTTTTGCAAATTATTTTGTATCTAAGAAGTAGCCAAAAAGGTGTCTAGGTACATCACCTAGTGTCTAAATACATTACCTAGAATGCTTTTGGCCTTTCCTCAAGAAGTGGCCAAAAGGTGTCTATACATTACCTAGAATTTTTAGCCTTTTCTTGGATAACCATTTACCATATTTGTAAAACTATTATCCCTTCATTGTCTTCCAATTTAACTTGATGAGCGTCTACTAATGGGCTACATGAATTATGGGCTTGGACTTTTAATCTAATTAAATGTCCATCAATTAATCATAATTAATTAACTAAGCCTAAATTCAATTAAATTAATCTCAATTAATTAATCCTAAATCCAATTATTTGATCAAATCAATTAATTCAATCAAGCCAATTAAATAATTCAATTATTTAATTATGTAGATTAATTTAATAATTAAATTAATTTAATTCTTTGAATTAATTAATCGATCCTATCAATTAATTTCTCTTCATTGAACTTCCAAATCAAATTAGATTCAATTAAATAATTTAATTATTTAATTAAATTTTTAATTCAACACTTCAATTAAATTAAAGTCATAATTAATTAATCCCCATTATTTAATTGGATTCAACCAATTAAATCATTTGATGGTTTAAGAACTGGTTCCCTCCATTACAGCATGTAAAGGCTGTAACCCTTTAGGTTCACAACTAAGCTAGTTGTGGGCTTGCAACTATTGCAACTTATAAATAATATTTTATTCTGACTAATTAATCATATTAATTAATCAGCTAAAAATTAACTCATTAATCTCAAAAACCTCACAAATCATGGGAAACACCTAGTAAGTGTATCATAACTCCTAGTCTTAAGTGAAATAGCTTGCGAACCTATTTCGAATATGAGTGCCATACACGTAGTGTCCTTTCCTCATTTAATTCCCGATTGAGTTTAGGGTATGGATTATGAGTCAAAATCATAATTGACTCAATAATTATGATTGTATTTCAAGTTCTAATGGCTCATGATGAATCCATATTCATCCAGTCTTTACCAAGTTCTTAGAGTCATGAAATATGAAAACATTAGAGATTTCACTTTTACTTTAACAAGTGATGAATTTTATGTTGGCCACTCATTGGCCTCTATGCATGCTAATGCAACATCCAACATATATATAAACATGGTACATGGCGTACATAAGGCCACTATTGTGCCTCAAGTCTGAGGACTAATCATGTACTATCGTATCTTGGAGATTCTTATTTCGACAAACAACGTCTCCAACTAAAAATCTCCAATAGGCCAGTATAGTGTATTTGTTCTCTAACAAGCACCTGCATATATACACTAGCATCACTACACCGATGCCCATGGAATGAGACATTCTTCTAATTCGAGCATGCATCATATGCGTGGGTCTTATTGGGCTATTCGATGTCTCCTCTCATAAAGCCCTCATCTCGGAACTAGTTTAAGACCAAATCCATAGAGGCATGTTATATGATCGGTATTATATGCGCGACCATGCCCTATAGCTAATTTTAATCTAGCGACATTATCATATGTGCAGAAATAAAGTGCAAAGCATAAGATAAAGAAAGAGCCCTTTATTAATGTGTTTAAAATAAGATTATCTTTTACAGAGTATAAGAGTAAAAAGATACCCAATCTAATTGGTGCATCGGACACTACTCTAACAATCTCTCACCTGCCCTGACACTAATTGCCCATGTATTTTAGGCCTATGTTCTCAAGATGTCCATCGAATACTTATTATGCTAAAGGCTTAGTCAGTAGGCCTACTACATTTTCTACTAAAGCGACTCTGTCTACTACGATGTCGCCTCTACCAATAATCTCTCTGATCAAGTGGTATCATCTCATTTGGATTGTTAATGAGACCTCAACTCTTTCGCTTGCATAATAACTCCATTATTATCACAATATATCAATACTGGATTAGCAATGGATGGAACTACACCCAACTCTTGGATGAAGTTCCTTATCCAAACAGCTTCCTTTGTTTCATCACATGCAGCGATATATTCAACTTCAGTGGTGGAGTCTGCAGTCCTCTCTTGTTTGGAACTTTCCAATTAGCTGCGCCACCATTCAAGGTGAATGTAAACCCATATAATGATTTGGAGTTGTCTATATTCGATTGGAAATTAGAATCTATATAACCTTCTAGTTTTAATTCTCCACCGTTGCATACAATAAAGATATCTTTAATCCTTCTCAAGTACTTTAGGATTATCTTTACGAATTTTTAGTGCTCTTCACTTGGATTGGACTGATATCTTCTCGTGACACTCAAAGTGTGTGCGGCACGAGACCTCATACATAGTATATCATATATTATGCTCCCAATAGCAGAGGCATAAGATATGCGAGTCATCATTTTTCTCTCCGAGGGAGTTTTAGGTGATATAGACCTCAAGAGAGAAATTCCATGACAATCAAAAGATGTAAATATCAGGCTTGAAATAATAATTATTAACATTCACAACAATAATAAAGGAATAAAATAAAGTTAGAGATAAAGCAAATGATAAAATAATTCAAAGAAAGGAAACCAAAAATGCCTATTGGATTTCTATTATTTTCTTATGAGAAGTTTATAGAATAAAGTAAAATAAAAGTTGATAGTTCATACCATTAGTCACTACCATTATCAAACATTTGCTCTTCTCCCTCACTATCTAACTGAGTGTCTTCGTCTTCATCATTAATAAAATTATGCATGTTCTCAGATAAACTTGCTTGTGTATCCAACAATTCTATATGCTGAGGTTGAATGTCTAGTCTGCAAAGATCTGAAATTTCTAAATCTTCACGAACATTTAAGCTTATCTCATCTGATGAAATCTCTTGATTAGACTCATTGTTGGATGAACTTTCTGATAAGTTGGTTTTATATCAATATTTCATATGTTTTTTGATTAACATTTAGTTTATTTTCAAGTGTTTTTGCTACTTTTTATGCATTTAGTTGAGGTCCAAGTGTTTCTTTTCTAAAGTTGGTCTAGACACAAGAATCGATCCAATGTTAGTAGTTTGGATATCGACAATATGAATTCCTACTTTAGAGAACCTTTGGAAACTCTTTTGTGATTTTTTTTTGTTTTTGAGAATTTCACAAACACTTTTGGACCGTTATTTTAACTTTTTAATTTAGAGAGTAATTCGAGAGAATATGGAATGTATAAGAGAGAACAAAGGAGAGCAGTGGCCGAATTTTTGCAAGCTTGAAGCTTACAAAGTTCAGCCTCTTATGTGTGTATTTATACACGCAATTTTCGTCCTCTAAGTTTTCTTGCAGTTCAAATGCAAGACTTTTGTTCTTGACAGGTATCTCATACCTTTATGATGGGTATCTCACACCTTATTTAAGACATATTTTTTTCAAGATATCTCTTACCTTGTGCAAAAAGACTTTTCTTTCTCTTATTTTTCCTACATGGGTTTGGGTATCCAATATCCTTTTCCATTAGGTCTATACTTCATTTAAGTCCAACTATTGATTCAATTAATTAATTATTATTTTTATTAAGCTTGTCCAATTTTAATAAGACAAATTAATTAATCTTATAAATTAAATAATCCATTCAACTCTAGAATCAATTAATTCTTTATCATCAAATATTATGATTTTACCTCTGGCATGGAATTACTAGTCAAAACCTTAATAGCCCAATATCTATATATCCATTCCTAGTACATGGTTGAGACAAGCCAAAGTAGTTTGTTGGTAAGTGTCTTGCACTCATTGGTCATGGGTTCGAGTCACCTGATGGGGATTTGGGGAACCAACCAGTATCCTCCTTTAAAAAGAAGAAAAAAATATTCCTAGTACATGGCTGACCGTAAAAAAATGAACGCTCCTCCCAACTCCCTCTCTGGTGACCTAGAGCTCCATAACCCAAAGCCGCCAAATAAACCTAACCAGACCTTTGTAGACACTCTCTCACTGCTGCTAGCCTTATTTTCACCATCATTGATGGTGACAAAGAAGGGCATTGCAGAACTAGTCTCAGCCTTTGGCCAAGAACAGAGATCAAGCATTTTTTTCTCTCGGATGAGGAGATTGACACATTATCTACTCCATTCAAATTTGCTATGGTGGGGAAACTCTTGCACGACTATCTTTAATTTGGAAAAATCAAAATTTGTTTTACTGCATTAGGGCTTAAGTGTGGATATGAAATTGGAATTCTCAATTCAAAACACATACTAATTAAATTATAGATGGACAAGGATTTTTCACGACTGTGGTTGAAACAAACTTTATTTCTCGAAGGATTTTCAATGCCGATATTTAAATGGTCTCCTTATTTTGATCTAAAAGAGGAGTCCCCAGTTATACCTATTTGGGTAAGTTTCCCTAGTTTACATATACATTTCTTTAACAAAACAGTGGTTGATTAGAAAATTGTCAAGGATTGACGAGGCTATGGCAGATTTGTCACGACGTAGTATGGCTCGAGTTTGCATAGAACTTAATCTAATATAAGAATGGGTTTATTAGGTTTGGATTGGTTCAACATAGCATGCAAGCGAGTTGTATATGAAAGAATTCCAAAGTATTATTCCCACTACAAGCATTTAGGCTACAATTCTGGAAATTATTTTGTGAAGGGTACAAAAGTTAAGCCCTCGAAGGTTTCAAGTGTTTTTTTTTTGTTCCTCATAAAAATCCAAATAGATTTTTTACAAATCAAAAGTAAAAAACAAAGAGTACATACTCCCTTACAAAATAACATTTCAAACAGCTAAGCACAACAACATTATTTTAGTTCAAGTCTGGCAAACTGAAAAGAACTAATTTTTTGCTTCATTTTAAAGTATTAAGTGAAGTCAAGAGTCTAAGTTGACTTATCAACATTCACAAAATTAGTCGTGAAGGATGCCCACTCAATCTCATATAGATAATGGGGAACAACTCATGTTCACTCATTTTTTTGGGAATTTAAGAGTCCTTTCAAGTGAGACATTCCCAGTGACTCACAGTCGCTCCTACCATCCCAATGATTACTGGATGAATTTATAATACATCATCCTTGCTAGAAAAATGAGCACCTCCTCTAGAATCATACAACTCGTATAGTTCAAGATTACCTTTGACTTCATAAATGCTTATAAAATCCTCCTCGAGGAAATCTACACAGTGCGCCTAATTTGTACCATTTCTCTATCAAGGTGTTCAACATTTTTTAGAATGCTTTAGAATACACCTTCTTAAACTAACATTGGAACAAATCTACTAATTTGGGCACGCTGCCATATCAAAGCTCATAGAAGTTGGAGAATTCACTTGGAGGCACATTTTTCGCGATGTAGTCCACAATCAAGATTGCATCTTCCTAAGTGAGATACAAATCAATTTGCTCCATAAAAAAAATACTAGATGTTCTGAAGTGTTTGATTCCTCCCTGTTCATAAGGTCGTTTAGCTGCAAAGTATTTAGAATCATTATTCAACTTGAAACTCTATTTTCCTGACACATGTGTCTAAATTAATTAGATAAGTTATTCTTGTTTTTATTAGTACAATGAACCTCATTGTTCAACTCCTTATGGCTCTCTACCTCTTATGAAGAATTACTAGATAAAGGAAAATAGAATTAGTGTGAGCTACTACTTGGAGATGTGCAAAACAAACTAGATTATAGTCTATTATCAAGCTCAATAATTAGTGTGTAATGCCTCATCTTGTGCACCATTTTAACTAATATAGCTGTAAAACACTCGATTATAGTCTATATATTTGCTCAATCTCCAATCCCATACTATGTTAAACTAACATCTTCATCCATTTAAGGAGAGAATTAGGAACATTAGCAAAAAATGAGAGAGCTTTTAGATTGTCAAACTTTATCTTAGTATAATTACGAGCAAAGTGACTAGTCTCATTTATAGCACTTGACATTTGTTGACGCCTAGTTGCCTCTACTACTAAGGTGACACGTCTTTGTCACTTTGTGGGATCAATTTGCTCTTGTCAAGCTATGGTTTAATTGTTCCAACATTTGCCCTAATTGGTTTACGTTTGTTAGCATAAGCAACAAGTGCAACTACTTGTGTATTTCTCAACTTTCTACAATCAGCCATAAGTTACATGATGTTTATTAATAATAACACAAGTTATAAATATCCATAAGTCAACTCAAAGAACGAATTTAGAATAACTAGAACTTTCACTCGCTCATATTCCAAAATAGAGCTTAAACTCTATTTTGTCTGAATTGCATGTTTGCAGCTTAAATATTTTATTGTGCAAACAGTATTCTTGATCCAATAGTGTGCTATCAGCATCTAAGCCACGACAATATTGGGCAACTTAAATTCTTCTATCTACGACTTAAATAAACTAAAGCACAAACTTGTCTATTTTAAAGCTCAATTAGCTTAAAAATAAAAGGTTGGTGAGTAGGCCTATGATCGTTAAATTAATTGCACAAAACTTAGATACTGGTCCAATATTTTATTCTAGATCCAAGTAAATTCTTTAGTATTCCTTTATGCACAATGAAATTGAAAACTTCACAACTTGGCTAGTAATCATCTTCTACTAGTTAAAAGAATAATAAAAATTTTCAAATCATGAATAAAATAATAATTTATCTATATATATATATATTTGATGCATGTAACTATGCAATATGAGTAATAAATCTTAGCCTCATATGGGCCATATTGATTTTTGGTGTATCGTGTTTAGATAGTTTAGCCCATGGAGGTAAAATAAAAATCTCCCGATAAAATTAATGATACATGTCCTCACAAAAAAATGGGCCATGAAACACATACCTCAAAAGTAACATAAATATTAAATTTCAATGCTTCAAGGCTATTACATCATTCTAATAAAAAATAAGGATATTGTATTACCACCATTACAACAAATTATCTCCCACACAAATAATAAAATAATAAAATAATAAACACTCAATTTACAGAAGTACCCAAACATCAATGTCCATCCATTCAAAACATAACTCATATCATATGTAATCAATATTAATTTCATAAAAAAATCAAATAAAAATTACAATTAATAAACATTCAACTTTTAAATACATGTAGAGCATTTTTATCATATAACCAACCACATAGGAAGGTAAAGACCCTATAAAATTATTCTAATTTTCGTCCAACCACAAAGGAAGAAAAGAAATATTTTATAGGCTTAAAAATAAATTATGAATATTAACTTCACCAGAAAAAATAAAAATATTATTCTGTCCCTTTTGAAAAATTTTCTAATATTACTTTGGTAATTATAAAACTACAGCCAAAAAGCCTCGATAAGACTTAGGGGTGAGTCGTGCGTGTCACTAGGTGTGCCAGCTGGTGGGTACTTAGTAGCCCACGTGCTGGCGCATGATGGCGGGCCAGCCTTTGCTAGCTTTTGCTTACTTTATGTTTTTAAAGAAATGATAGCCTATTGGGAGTCGCACCAAATCACATTTTCCAGCTCTATTTTTTCCAAAGAATATTTTAAAAATTTTTATCTTTCTCAATTCTTTTTTAGAAGATACCGATTTAAATATCTTTTGATGCTCTACAATATGGTACCGATTTTATGTATCAAAAAGCTAAAAAAAATCGATCTTAATGCATGAATGAAATGGGTCTATTAATTCCTTAATTAACTGACCCAATTTACCCTAGATTAAAACATGCATTCCTGACATAAAAATACAACATGCGACATAAATCTCATGGCTTAATTTCATGCTTGCATTAAATTAGGAATTTCTTCATAAATATCAAGCATTAAAAATAATATTCTTGGAATAAGTATAAGAAATACTATCTTAAATTTTGTTATTAAGTGGCGAGGTCGAGTCCTAATGACTCTGATACCACTATAGAAAATAAATCGATATTACCTTTTTAACGTAGCAGATGATTAATCAATTCAACTTTGATCAACAACTCACATACAAGCCCTCTTTAAAAGCTACAAAAGGAATAATGAAAGGTAATAAGTGTTGGGTTCGCGTAATTGCGGGATTGCAAGCACAGCGAAAATTTAAAATTTCTCAACAATTGAAATAAAATCATATATCATATATAAATAGGCATATCTTGGATTTGATTCAATTTTATTAAATTGAACAACTAAAATTTCGCAATTATACCTTTCAAGCAATCCGGTTGATGAAGGGTAAGAAGGAATTTAGATTTTTCAAGCTCCTCTCAAACAATTTCAATAGCCTATCAAAATGTTCACCAAGGTCTCCAAGTGTAGTCCTTCTAACGGTATCCATACTTTTGAGCAGACCTACAAGCTTCAAATCCTTGCTAGTGAATCTGAACTTTTTATTTCTAAATCTATTTAAGAGTGAAGATTAATTCTTGAATCAACAAGTGATGGAAGAATTAACCTTTTAATCAAAAAGGGTTGGACCCTTTTGATGGAGTAATCTTTCTTAAATTAAGAAAATAGAACACAAGGAAATAAGAAGGAGAAGAAGAGAGGGAGCCGAAAATTCTAACTCTCTTGCTTGTAGTTTTTGGCCCCTACATTATGTATTTATATACACAACGTAGTTTTGACCTCATCTCATTAAATCTCCAACTCTTACCCTAATTAGTCCACTAATCCAATTAGGAAACCTTCTCCTTCCTTATCTCTTATTTCTTTTACTTAAAAATAAATTATTTCCATCTTTACTAGGACTCTTTATTTCTAGCAATTAAAAAATCCTAATGGGTCTCTAACCCTATAGGCTTGGACTCTAATTAATTTATTAAAGTCCAATAAATTGATCTCCATTAATTAATAAAAAAAGCCAATACAATTAATTGATCCAATCAATTAATTAGTTGGTTCCATCATAGGCCACCTAATAATATTAGACCCAACTAAAATAATTTTATTATTTTAATTGGTTAAATTGATTTAACTTCTAAAATTAATTTTAGGCCAAGCTAATATAATTGATCTTCATCAATTAATTAATTCACTCTCAAGAGCCCCTAATCATTATTAGGTTCAAATAAATAATCATATTATTTATTTGAATCAATTAATTTAATTGTTTAAATTAATTCTAACTCAAGTTGATTAATCTCCATTAATCAACTTAATCCAACACTTTGAATTACAAAAATAGATATAGAAGTGGATCATCTCGATTTGTGTATGATCCATTGGGTTCACAACTAAGTTAGCAGTGCACTTGCAATATTTACAACTTATGAATAAATTTATTGTTCCAATGAATACTCTATTTGGGAGAGAATGTAAAGCTTGTGATACCCAAGATGGGATACAAAATCTAATATAAAGATGCATCTCAATCTCTACCCCAATTAGATTCCCACAAAGAGATACACAATATCATTTTTATCATGGTAGGAGATGCACAAGATATTCCTTATAATAATAGAATTCTACAAATATGATGCAAATCTTAAATGTAGCAATAGTTAGAAACTAATGGATAAATAACGATATTGACCAAAAGTTATGAATTTTTGAAATGTTAAGATGTAAATGAATATGTGGTGACCCCAAAACAGTGGTAACAAAACCGCAAGTGCATGTTGCCAATGAGTAATAAATAGTGAGTAGAGTATCGTATCTTAAGAGAGTGCGTGTGTGATTACCAAATGATAAGCGCATATTTTGATATATTTTTATATCAAATCTTTTACATTTTCCTTGCTTTATTCTTATTAATTTTATAATTTTAATAATATTTTGTGTTGGGGAATCAATGAACAAAAAGAGAATAAAAAGATTCAAAATAAAATTGAAGAAGACAACACGTTTCGTTAGCAAGTTGGGAGATAATATTTCATTGGATCAAAAAAGCATCACAATTAGAAAAATATGATCATTTTTGCCAAGAATATGTGTAGATCAAAATATACGTAAGAAATCACTTGGAATTTGCAAGTGATTGTTGGACTTGCATTAAATTCAAAATAACTCAATGCTCAAAAACCCTATAGAATTGAGTCTTGCTTCATTTTAAAACAAGATATATAACTACAACTTTGCTTTTGGAATCTCAATCCAATTTAGCCTTGATTATAGCAGAAAATTCATCCAAATGTGTACATTGGAAATGATGTATCTATTCCGACATATCTCTTTAAATTAAGCATAAATTTCTCCCTAATGGTTGGGATTAGGTGATTCAAGTTGAAAACTGAAGCTAACAGACAAATATACAACTTTCATGTTGATCACATTTTCAAATTCAGCTGATTGCATAGAGAAAAATGTGTGACGAAAATTGCATCTGAAAATGACATGTGAATTTAGAGGAAATTTGAAGTTAATTTGGAGTGCATTTGGAGTGAATTTGGAGATGCCAATTTGCGCACTCTTCTATTATAAATAGGGGCTCTTGGATGACATTTAAGACATACAAAAAAGTCATTAGAAGGGGAAAGAAAGTTTTATTGTTGTCTTTCTTTAGTCTTAAGTTTTCTAATAGTAATGTAAGTTTTTTAATAGTAATAAAAATGTATTCTCTAGTTTCTCTTTTATTTTTAATCTTTTCAACTTTCATTATGTCTTTCTAAATTTCATTTAGCTAAGGAAAAAGGGTGAACCTCTTGATGGATGAAGATGAACGGTTATAAAAGTGCATATATTTTGTATTATTGTTTTAATTTTTGATTGAAACCCACATTGTTTTGTGGTGATTCTTAATTTATGTATCACCAATGACACAAATACTTAATCCCACAAATAAGTATTGGCGTTAAAGCCCTTCTTCTTTAGTGGCTATTCTTGATTTTTATATCACCAACGGCACAACAAATATTTGAGTTCATTTAGTTTATTGTATGATTCTACTCTACTGACTGGTAACGTGAAACCTTGATTTGTTGTAGACAAAGATTTGCATAAATAAGTATTGGTGTTAAGAGATAATTTGTAAATAGTAAGACAATATCATGATTACCTTAATAACATATTTGCATTGAAACCTTCATTATGTATGGATTCCAATAATGGCATTTAAAAGAGGTAAAAAGAATAAATAATCATTTCTCTATCTAAAACTCAAGAGCTGATCCCTAATCCTCATTACTTTTATATAAACCTAAAAATATTAAACAACTTCCCTGTGGATCGACCTTAGATTCTCAATAATTTTATTACTTGACATAACCTGCACTTGGGTTTGTAACCTTAAAGTTGTAGCACCTTAAAGATAACAAGTTTTTGGCACCGCTGCCAGGGAAGGCAAGGTAAGTATTCAGGTTTGCAAGTGTTTTCCCTTTGTAAATATTTTGTGTTTGTTTTCTTTACAGTTATATGTTCATATGATGCCATAATCATAATTCTCATCACTTAATTTGAAATTACTCTGAAACTTTATTTGGAAATTTGTTTGAGTCACCTCCACACACTTCCACCATGGCTGAAAATAAAAGTGTCCAAGATAAAAATAAGAATTAATAGATCCGTACTATGCATTATTACTTGCAACCTCCTCAAAATTCTTCTCCTTATTTTATTTTTTCTCTCAATGCAAATAACTTTCGATTCAAGCCAGGTACGATCCCTTTGCTTTCTAATTTTCATTGGTTTAGACTCTGAAAGCCTTTACTTGCATCAGAAAGAATTTGATAAAGTATGTACCACTTTTGAAGATCAAACTTGTATACATGAGATTGTTAAGTTCAATTTTTTTTTTTTAAAGATAAAGCAAAAACTTGGCTTAACTTTTTAAAACCTTGGTCAGTTGGCAGTTGGCAATAAATGCAAACTGAATTTTTTAAAAAGTTCTTTCCAACTCATAAAACTAATGTTTTTAAAAGACAAATTCAAAATTTTTCTCAAAATTCTAATGAAGCTTTCTTTCAATGTTGAGAAAGAGTTAAAGATTTGTTGAATTCATGCCAATATCACGGTTTTGAAAAATGATGCTTACTTAGTTTCTTTTATAAAGGTTTAACTCCTGAAACAAAATAATTTGTTGAAATAATGTGTAATGGTGAGTTTTTTGATAAAGAACTTGATGAAGCCCTAGAATATATAGACCATTTGGCAGAAAACTCTCAATCATGGCATAGTATTAATTTTATTTAATCTAATCTTGCTAATAGTAGTAAAGGAAAATATTACCTTAGTCAAGAACATGATCTAAATACTAGGATAACTAATTTAAAAAAAAAGTTGAGGCCATGAAACTTAAAAAAGAAAAGGAAATAAGATCTGTGGAAGATGAAGAAGTTTGTAGCATTTGTAAACTTGTGGAACACTCCACTAATGAATGCCCTAATATTTCAGCACAAGAAAATATCATGAACACATTGATAAAGATTTTTTATTTTCTATATTATGAAACTTACAATCCACAATGGAGAAATCAACCCAATTTTAGTTGGTGTGATGAGAACTATACCCAACCGCTACATTCACAAAAGCCACCAAACTTTCCTTCTTATCCAACTCCACATACAAAATCCCTTGAGGAAACATTGCAAGAATTTAAGCATGCACAAACGAACATCGATAACCAGACTTCACTAGCCATCAATGAGATCAAAAGCACACTTTCAACATTGACAACCTCTTTGCTTACTCATGAAAAAGGTAAATTTCCTGCTCAAGCTCAACCTAATCCTTCCACTCACTGTCATGTTTCTTCTTTAGGTGAAAATTCAATCAAAGATGCTAATTCGATCACAATTTTTGGAAATGGAAAATTTGTTGACAAGACTATTCATCCTAAGTAGAAACCAAAGTTGATAACCACTCTTAAACCTCCTCCATACTTATCTAACACGTCCACGTTTTCCTAGCAGGTTAGCAAATTCTATGAAAAATGAGCAAGAAAACGAAATCCTTGAGACTTCTCAAAAACTGGAGGTAAACATCTCTCTTCTTGATGAGATCAAGCAAGTGCCTCGATATGCTAAGTTCCTCAAAGAGCTATGCACTAACAAGTGAAAGTTGAGGGGTATGAAAAAGTAAGTGTGGGGGAGAATATTTCAGCGGTTCTTCAAAGAAAACTCTCTCCAAAATATATGGATCTGGGCACTTTTACCATCCCTTGTACCATTGGTAAGACCAAAAATGCATGTTAGATTTGGCAGCATCAATTAATCTTATGCCATAATCTATTTTTGCTTCTCTAAATCTAGGACCTTTAAAACAAATTAGTGTTATTATATAATTGGTTGATAGATCTAATGTATATCCTATAGGGGGTGTGGAAGATGTTCATATGCAGGTGAATGAATTAATTTTCCCTGTTGATTTTTATATTCTTGAGATGGAGAACGACACATGCCCTATCCCTACATGTATTCTTTTGGGAAGACCATTCATAAAGAAGTCAGAGCTAAATTTATGTTCATGATGGCACTCTTACTATGGATCAAAGACGAGGTTATAAAATATAATATTTTTGAAGCCATGGGATATCTTACTGATTTGAATGCTATTTTTGTTGTTAACATTATTGATCCTAAGTCATAACAAATTCTTAAGTTCACTGGCAAGGATGGAGTGGAGATTACTTTACAAGAACATCTCTTTATGGAGGATTCGAAAGAAATGAAGTTGGATGTGCAATTGTTGAGAGATGTGGAAAATAATGTAACGGAGTTGGATTCATTGCCAAAAAAATCAAGGTATGATGTCTCTTATGTTGAATTGCCAATATCTAATGAAAGGCTTCTACCTTCTGTGGTGCAGACACCTATAATAGAGCTTAAATCAATCTCATACCATCATAAATATTTCTACTTGGGTGAGAAAGAAATACCGCTAGTCGGTATAGCTAAAGGCCTCACCCAAGTATAAGCGGAAAAACTTATTTGAGTACTTCTAAATTATAAGATGGTGCTTGGATGGATGATAGCTATGGCAACATATGTTGATGAGTGATGAAGGAGGCAATGTCGGGCTGAGGACACTAAACTAAATGCTTGTTTGATAGGTAACCAAACTAACGGAAAAAAAGACTGTGAGAGTCGATAATTACATATTTGCTTTCTCTAACTCTTATTCTCTTTTCTTTTTATCCATTTAACTTTTTTTTTCTTTTTTCTATTTTATTTTGTCCTAATTGAAAATGCATGCCGACAAAGTAGTAGGTAGTATTTTTTTAAAATGTTTTCATGCAAGAGCATATGGTAATCACTTTTTGACAAAGATAACTACTGCAAAGATCTTGCAGTGTGAATTTTATTGGCCCACTATTTTCAAAAATACTTGCACTTTCTAAAAAAGTTATAAACATTATAAAAAATTAGGATCCTTCCCGATTAAGTGGTGGATAATGGTACTCCGTGGCTATTGAAGTCGGACTTATCAGTTTCCCAAAGAATTGAAATCTCTGTATAAAGTTTCTCTCTTTTCTAGTTCTTTTCAAAATGGATGACATTTTTTTAACTCTCAAGAAGTGATCTCTTTTTCATCCTAAAAATGCAATTTTAAAAATTTATAAAACTAGAATAGAAAGATTAAGGATACTTGTGCATAAAGGCGTTTCAGGAGACATACGATGGATAATTGAAGCAAATGTAAGAGTAGCATATGAGTTTTCACATGAGCTTTCAAACTTGTTTACTATATACATGACTGGTTTTGTTAAAAGCACACATTCAAAAAAATGAAGGGTGAAAAAAATATAAGTTTATCACAAATGTGCTCGATTGATTTGCAATATAAAGTGTCATTCCTTAGGAATAGTTTCTAAAAATTAAGAAGATAAAATTCAATTCATTAAGGATGGACTAAGTAAGGGGTCTTTAGATGACAATATATTGACTTTAGACACACATTCATGTGGATTAGTATAACGTGTAATTCTTGATTTATGGAATGACGAATATGAGCGTTATAGTCTTGAAAATCTGACATTAAAAGACCATGTTTGCCAGTTTATAAAAAAACTGGATAGGAAGTATATCCTCCACCCATAGAGGGCGTTTAAGTTGTTATTGGACGTAAAACTAAAAGAAGATGTGAGCCACAATCACAACTACGTGTACATTCACATATAGTAGTTAATGTTTTTTAAACTTTGTGTCCTTATTTTCAACTTTTATAACAAAAGAAAAAAACATACAATAAATATTTTCCTTGTTCACACCTTAATAAATAGCACCGTACTTACTCTATTTTTGTACTACTCACTTTAAAAATAAAAAATTAAAAAGAAAACTAAAGAAAAGTCTCTTCTACTTGCAAGATCAACTATATTTATGTCTTTTGTGGAACCAATCCAGGAAAAATGGTGAGTTTATAGGGACAACCTACCTTGGTAGAACTTTAGTAGAAATAAAAATTCATTTAGTGTAAGGGGGAGGCAATCTGGGGTTAACGGGAAGTGTTTCTACTTTTACTCATGTAGAAAAAGTCAAAGTTTTATGAGTTATCCCAAAACTTTTAATATTACAAGAATATCACAAGTATGACCATCGGAGATGAGCTAAAAGTATCACATATTTAGGACAGAATGTCTAACATGTTAAACAATACAGATGCATTCATCACTCTACCTGGTGGTTTTGATACACTTAAGGAATTATTCAAAGTTGTCTCTTTGGAACAACTCAACATTCACCAGAAACCTGTAGGTATTCTTAATATTAATGGTTTATTTAATGGTTTGCTATCTTTTATAGATCATGCTGTAAAAAAAGTTCTATTTCACCATCTACGAGATGAATTCTCATTTCTACTCCAACACCTGACCAACTGATTGATCAACTTTTAATATATCTACTAGAACTTGATCCAGCCTTGACTCGTGTAGATTGGTCTGATAGGGAAAATGGTCAAAAACATAAAAATAATTTGATTATCAATTTGTGAAATTTATCCTTAATTATTTCAAGTCACACTTCAAATAATATATTCTAAACTCTACTTTCCTATCTATTTTTGATGTTGGGGATAATGTCTTGATTAGGTTTGGGAAGGGGATAGTTGATATCATGTCTTGTGTGTTCAATGTGTGTTTTTCTAGTTTTTTTTTTTTTTAAAAATCAAGCGTGTTTTCTTTTGGATCCATTGAAACCATGTAAAAAGGGTAACAGAGTAAAGGGTAACTTTAACACCCTTGAGACATACCCCTATTTTTTTCTGGATAACATGGCAATTTTGTGAAGTTTTTAACAAAACTTTTTGAATTGTCATTTTTTTTAGTCATAGATATTCTTCCAACTTCAATGATTAATATTAAGCACAGATAATGTGGTTTGATTGACGATGGGTGTTGTTTTTTACTTTGATGTTATTTTTATGTTAATATATTTTTGTGATAATTATATTCAAATATTTTTGCACAAATATTTATGTTATTCGGTGTGGATGCATGTCAAAATAGAAAGTTTTTATGCACTCCCTTTAATCATCAGTTGGATTTTCCACATATAGGGGTTGAGTGTTAGAACTTTTCCTTTTGGTCTGTAAGGGCGAACGACTGATTGAGAACTACTTGAAAAATGATTAAGGTATTAGACTTTCTAGCACCATGACCAAATCAACTTGTTCTCCATTTGATGCTCCAAGAGAGCATCCCCTATAGTGAGCTACATTGAGTCATTTAATAAATAAGCCTTTTTTTTGTGGTAACCATTTCTTCTTACCTAGCCTAAATATAATATTATCCTACCCTTGTTCTAAAAATAATTTGGAGCTTAAGAGACATTCCATTGACAAAGTAAGCATGCAAAATAAATTTGGGTTGGAATAGAAGATAAGTGTGGGGGAGTCTCTTCTAAAAATAATATAAATTAAATATTTTAAAAATATTACGAGTTGCAACTAAAAATGAAATGTTGTAAAATCAATAAGAATGATGAAGAGAGGTCAAATTTAATAACAATAGGCCCCTGTGCTGAAATTCGTGGAGTATGAGAATTTTTCATTGATAACTTTTATGTCTCTAATCCCATGAAGTTTTCAAAACCTTTGTTGCATCTTATCCTTTTATTTCTTAGCCACATCACTACCCTTTGACCTCATTACAACTTTTGTTGAAGGCCTTTTAATTTCATGTGTTGCCTTCAGTGTATTGGAGACTTGTACCAAAGAAAGAGCCTATGATGTTTAACTCTTCCATTAGAGGTAGAGTGATGGTTTTTTTTTTAGATTCTATGAGATTTCACTTGTTTGAAAAATGCATGGTTTTGTCACTATTAACATTAACTTTTCATACACACATACTTGATATGCTTATTGTGGAAATGTATTGACTTTTGAATGACTAAGGATTAGATTAAACACTTATTTAATTTCATTTTCATATTACTTTGTTGTTTCATGAGAATAATGGTTGGAAGTTTATAATCAAAGGTGTTTATGGGTATCACCGCTGGAAACCCTCACAAGACTAGAACTCGTCCTCTGTAGGCCACCTAAGGGTTTAAAGGCTTGTTTCATATGCTAAAACCAATTGTGATTTCCTACGAAAGTAGATTAATTTAGGTTTGTTTTAGGCTTGATCGAGGATGAGCAAGGGTTAAGTGTGGAGGAATTTGATATATTTTTATATCAAATACTTTATATTTTTCTTGCTTTATTCTTGTTAATATTATAGGTTTTTAAATATTTTGTGTTAGGAAATCAATGAGCAAAAAGAGATCAAAAAGTGTCAAAATAAAACTAAAGAAGATAACACGTTTCGTGAGCAAGTTGGGAGATAATATTTCATTGGATCTAAGTAGCATCACAATTAGAAGAAAAGGGCATTTTTGCCCAAGTCCATCATCAGTAGATCAAAATATATGCAAGAAATCACATATACTTTGCAAGTGATTGTTGGGCTTGCTTTAAATTCAAAATAAACATGTTTCTAGCCTTTTGCAGGTTTTGTATTTTGGGCATAACTCCATACTCAAAAGCTAAGAGATAGAACTACAACTGTGTTGTTGGATGCTCAACCCAATTCAACCTTGATTATAGTAGAAAATTCATCCAAGTATGTGCATTGGAAAATATCTATCTATACTAACACATCTACTTAAATCAAGCATAACTTTTTCCCTTGTGGTTGGAATTAGGTGATTCATGTTGAAAATGAAGCTAATAGACACATATACAACTTTCATGTTGATCACTTTTCCAAATTCGGTAGATTGCATGGAGAAAAAATGTGTGACAGAATTTGGATCTAAAAGGAACATATGAATTTAGAGCACATTTAAAATTAATTTGGAGTGTATTTGGAGTGAATTTAGAGATATCAATTTAGGCACTCTTCTACTATAAATAGGGGCTCTTGGATGGCATTCAAGACACACAAAAAAACCCTTTAGATAGGGAAAAAAAGTTTTATTATCGTCTTTCTTCTGGCTAAGTTTTCTAGTAGTAATGTAAGTTTTCTAATAGTAATAGAAATGCATTCCCTAGTTTCTCTTTTATTTTTAGTCTTTTCTATTTTCATTATATCTTTCTAAATTTTATTTAACTGAGGAGAAAGGGTGAACCTCTTGATGGAGAAAAAGAAACGGTTATAAAGGTGTATAATGTTCAGGTGTGTTGTATTATTATTTTAATTTTTTATTAAAAGACTACTTGTTTTGTGGTGATTTTTGATTTATGTACCACCAATGACACAATAAATATTTGGATTCATTTAGCTTCTTGAACAGTTCTACTCCACCGACTCCTAACGTGAAACATTAGTTTGTTGTGGACAAAGGTGCATATAAATACTTGATCCCATAAATAAATATTGGTGTCAAGAGATAAATTACAAACATTAAGACAATATCATGATTAGCTTAATGCATGAGCTATTTGATAACATCTTCCCATTGAAACCTTCATTATGTATGTATTTCAATACTGGTATTTAAAAGAGGTAAAAAAGAATAAATAATCATTCCTCTATCCAAAACTCAAGGGAAGATCCCTAAATCTCAGTACTTTTAAACTTTGATTTCTTAGTTATAGCATAAATCTTTCTTTATAATCTAAATCATATTTGGCCCATATTTTAAGAAATATAAACCTAAAAACTTCAAACAACTTTTCTATGGATCGACCCCGGACTCCCGAGAAATTTATTACTTGGCTCAACGTGCACTTGGATTTGCAACCTTAAAGTTATAGCACTAAATATAAATTACCTATGCTATATTTGACCTAATGATTTTTCTGGTGATTGAATTAAATTGCAAGAACTAACAAATTAAACAAAAGCAACTAAAACCTAAGAAGATTAACGGATTAAATTCAATACTAAAAAGAGTCCAGGTATTGGTTATACATCATATATGGTTATGAACCTAACTCAAATGTGATTAAGAATGATGTGGGTTGTGTGACGGTGGGTCTTCCTAATATAATTGGTGCTCTCTCTCAAGTCAAACAAAATCTACCCCCAATAGGCTACTGGCGCCATCTCTAGCTACGGCCCATCTTACTAAGAGTGTCTTGAGCTTTGAGAATTCTACTAGCTTTAGGTTTTCACAACTATAACTACCGTACATACCTATACCTATATCTCTATAAGGGGCGGTATGTGGCATATACTACCCGATCCATAGCTACAACCTCACATCTTGGTCTTAATTACAACAATTTAAATCAACTTGAAATTAGCCAAGTCTCAAGAAGTATTAAACACATAGAATATACTCATCACAATAAAAACAACATTCAAATCACATTATAAACATCAACTCATATCTCCATTAAGATGGCTTTCCAAGCCTCGACAAGGTGGTTTAGTTCATATTGAAATTAAGCAAGCACCAAATGTTTCCCAACATCATGATTCTTACAAATTTTAAAAAATAAAGTAAAAAAAAAAGAAATTAAAGTAGAAGATTACAACATAAAGTGATTCTTCAATTCTTCTTCAAAATCTTCAATGCCCAATAAAGCTCCTCCTTTTCTTATCTTCAAATCACAAGCTCCTTGGTAATGGATGTGTGTGTTCTAGTTGTAGTATGTGGATAAATATCAAGAAATGTGTATTATGGATGCAGATGAAATGTATATGAGAATTTTGGTATAGAGTATGTGTGGATGATGAATTATATGTAAATGATGAATATTGTTCAAGAAATTATATGTGAGCATATGTGTGATGTTTCTTCTTTAGGTGAAAATTCAATTAAAGAGGCTAATCCTTCCACTCAGTGTCATGTTTCTTCTTTAGGTGAAAATTCAATCAAAGAGACTAATTCGATCATAACTTTTGGAAATGGAAAATTTATTAACAAGACTATTCATCCTAAGGAGAATCCAAAGTCAATAATAACTCCTAAACCTCTCCCATGCTTATGTAACACCTCCACTTTTTCCTAGCAGGTTAGCAAATTCTATGAAACATGAGCAAGAAAAGCAAATCCTTGTGACTTTTCAAAAAGTGGAGGTAAATATCTCTCTTCTTGATGTGATCAAGCAAGTGTCTCGATATGCTAAGTTCCTCAAAGAGGTATTCACTAACAAATGAAAGTTGAGGGGTATGAAAAAGTAAATGTGGGGGAGAATATTTCAGAGGTTCTTTAAAGAAAACTCCCTCCAAAGTGTAAGGATTTTGGCACTTTTACCATCCTTGTACCATTAGTAAGACCAAATTTGAATAATGCATGTTAGATTTGGGAGCATCAACTAATGTTATGCCATATTCTATTTTTGTTTCTCTAAATCTAGGACCTTTAAAAGAAACTAGTGTTATCATATAATTGGTGGATAGATCTAATTCATATCCAGTAGGGGTTGTGGAAGATGTTCCTATGCAGGTGAATGAATTAGTTTTCCTTGCTGATTTTTATATTCTTGAGATGGAGAATGACACATGCCCAATCCCTACAAGCATTCTTTTGGGAAGACCATTCATGAAGAAGTCATAGCTAAGATTGATGTTCATAATGCACTCTTACTATGGAGTTTGATGGCGAGGTTATAAAATATAATATTTTTGAAGCCATGAGATATCCTACTGACTTGAATGTTGTTTTTGCAGTTGACATTATTGATCCTAAGTTACAACAAATTCTTAAGTTCACTGGCAAGGATGGAGTGGAGATTACTTTACAAGAACATCTCCTTATGGAGGATTCGAAATAAACGAAGTTGGATGTACAATTGTTTTGAGATGTAGAAAATAATGTAATGGAGCTGGATTCATTGCCAAAAAAATCAAGGTATGATGTCTCTTATGTTGAATTGCCAATATCTAATGAAAAGATTCTACCTTCTGTGGTGCAGACACCTATAATAGAGCTTAAATCAATCCCAGACCATCATAAATATTTCTACTTGGGTGAGAAAGAAATACCACTAGTCAGTATTGTTAAAGGCCTCACTCAAGTACAAGCAGAAATACTTATTTGGGTACTTCTAAATTATAAGACAGTGGTTGGATGGATGATGGCTTTGGCAACATATGTTAATGAGTAATGAAGGAGACAATGTTGGGCTTTCTCTAACTCTCATTCTCTTTTATTTTTATCTATTTAATGTTGTTTTACTTTTTTCTATTTTATTTTGTCCTAGTTGAAAGTACATGCTGACAATGTAGTAGGTAGTATTGTTTTTAAATTTTTTTCATGCAAGAGCACATGGTAGTCACTTTTTGACCAAGAAAACTACTACAAAGATCTTGCAGTATGGATTTTATTGGCTCACTCTTTTAAAAGATACTTGTACTTTATGAAAAAAGTTATAAACATTATCAAAAATTAGGATCCTTCCCAATTAAGTGGCGGATAATGGTACTCTGTGGCTATTGAAGTCGCACTTATCAGTTTCCAAATAATTGAAATCTCTGTACAAAATTTATCTCTTTCTTGGTTCTTATGCATAAGATGGATAATTGAAGCAAATGTAAGAGTAGCATTTGAGTTTTCACATGACTTTTCAAACTTGTTTACTAGATACATGTCTGGTTTTGGTTAAAGCATATATTTAAACAAACGAAGGGCGAAAAACAAGTAAGTTTGTCACAAATGTGCTCGATGGACTTGCAATATAAAGTGTCATTCCTTAGGAATGGTTTCTAAAAATTAAGAAGATAAAATTCAATTCATTAAGGATGGATTGAGTAAGGAGTCTTTAGATGACGTTATATTGACTCTTGACACATATTCATGTGGATTAGTATAACGTGCAATTCTTGATTTATGGAATCACTTCTGGGATGAATATAAGCGTTATACTCTTGGGAATCTGACATTAAAAGACCATATTTGCCAGTTTATAAGAAAACTGAATGGGAAGTATATCCTCCACCCATAAAGGGCGTTTAAGCTATTACTGGATGTAAAACCAGAGGAAGATGTGAGCCATAGTCACAACTACATGTACATTCACGTATAGTAGTTAATGCTTTTTCGAACTTTGTGTCCTTATTTTCAACCTTTCTGACAAAAGAAAAAGACGTGCAATAAATGCATTCCTTATTCACACCTTAATAAATAGCACCGTATTTACTCCATTTTTGCACTACTCACTTTAAAAATAAAAAATAAAAAAGAAAAAAAAGAGAAGTCTCTTCCACTTGCAAATTCAACTGTATTTATGTCATTTATGGAACCAATCGGGGAAAAATGGTGGTTTACAGGGACAATCAATAACTTTGGTAGAAGTTTAGTAGAAATAAAAATTCATTTAGTGTAAGGAGGAGGCAGTCTTGGGTTAACGGGAAGTGTTTCTACTTCTACTCATGTAGGAGGAGTCAAAGTTTTAGGAGTTATCCCAAAACTTTTAATATTACCTAATATCACAAGTATGACCATTAAAGATGAGCTAAAAGTGTCATATATTCAGGACAGAATACATAACATGTTAAACAATGTGGATACATTCATCACTCTACTTGGTGGTTTTGGTACACTAAAGGAATTATTCAGAGTTATCTCTTTGGCACAACTCAACATTCACTAGAAACCTATAGATATTCTTAATATTAATGGTTTCTTTGATGGTTTGCTATCTTTTATAGATCATGCTGTAGAAAAAGATTTTATTCACCATCTACGAGATGAATTCTCATTTCTACTCCAACAACTGACCAACTAATTGATCAACTTTTAGCATATTTACTAGAACTTGATCCAGCCTTCGCTCGTGTGGATTGGTCCAATAGGGATAATGGTCGAAAACACAAAAACAATTTGATTCTCAGTTTGTGAAATTTATCCTTAATTATTTGAACTAATAGTATATATATTGTGTTGTTTCACCTTTATTTTCCAATAAGTCAAACTTCAGATAATATATTCTAAACTCTATTTTCCTATCTATTTTCGATATTAGAGATAATGTCTTGATTAGGTTTGGGGAGGAGAGAGTTGATATCATGTCTTGTGTGTTCAATGTGTTTTTCTAGTCTTTTCTAAAAAAAAATTCAAGTGTACTTTCTTTTGGGTTCATTGAGACTATGAAAAAGGGTAATAGAGTAAAGGGTAACTTTAACACCCTTGAGACATACCCCTATTTTTTTTGGATAACATGGGAAGTTTGTGAAGTTTTTAACAAAAGTTTTTGAATTGTCATTTTTTCTTAGTCGTAGATGTTCTTTCAGCTTCAATGATTAATATTAAGCACCGATAATGTGGTTTGATTGATAATGGGTGTTGTTTTCTACTTTGATGTTGTTTTTTTGTTAACATATTTTTGTAATAATTATATTTAAAATATTTTGCACAAATATTTATGTTATTCGGTGTGGAGACAAGCATGTCAAAATAGAAAGTTCTTATGCATTCACTTTAATCATCAGTTGGATTTTCGACATATAGGGGTTGAGTGTTAGAACTTTTCCTTTTGATCTGTAGGGGTGAACGACTGATTGAGAACTACTTGAAAAATAATTAAGGCATTAGACTTTCTAGCACCATGGTCAAATCAACTTGTTCTCCATGTGATGTTCCAAGAGAACATCCCTTATAGTGAGCTACATTGAGCCTTTCAATAAATAAACCTTTGTTCTGTGGTAACCATTTCTTCTTACCTAGCTTAAATACAATATTATCCTACCGTTGTTCTAAAAATGATTTGGAGCTTAAGAGATATTCCATTGAAAAAGTAAGCCAGCAAAATAAATTTGGGTTGGAATAGAAGATAAATGTGGGGGAGTTTCTTTTAAAAAAATAAAAATTACAATGTTTTAAAAATATTACGAGTTGCAACTAAAAATGGGATATTGCAAAATCAATAAGAATGATGAAGAGTGGTTAAATTCAATAACAATAGGCCCCTGTGCTTAAATTCATGGAGTATGATAATTTTTCATTGATAACCTCTATGTCTCTAATCCCATGAACTTTTCAAAACCTTTGTTGCATCTGATCATTTTATTTCTTAGCCACATCACTACCCTTTGAAGATCTTTTGATAGTGTAATGAAGACTTGTACCAAAGGAATAGCCTATGATATTTAACTCTTCTATTAGAGATTGGGTGATGGCTTTTTTGAGATTTTGAGAGAATCTATGATGTTGTTTGTCACTATTGATATTAACTTTTCATACACACACACACACACTTGAGTATACTTATTGTGGAAATGTATTGACTTTTGAATAACTAAGGTTTAGATTCAACACTTATTTAATTTCATTTCCATATTACTTTGTTGTTTCCTGAAAATATTGGTTGGAAGTTAGTAATCATAGGTATTGTGGGTATCACTGCTGAAAACCCTCACGATACTAGAACTTGTCCTCTATCTTAGGGGTTTAAAGGCTTATTTCATATGCTAAAAGTAATTGTGATTTTCTACAAAAGTGGATCAGTTTAGGTTTGTTTTAGGCTTGATCGAGGACGATCAAGGATTAAGTGTGGGGGAATTTAATATATTATTGTATCAAATCCTTTATATTTTTTTTGTTTTATTCTTGTTAGTATTATAGTTTTTTTAATATTTTGTGTTAGGAAATCAATGAGTAAAAAGAGATCAAAAAGAGCCAAAATATAACCGAAGAAGACAATACCTTTCGTGAGCAAGTTAGGATATAATATTTTATTGGATCAAAGTAAAATCACAATTAGAAGAAAAGGGCCATTGTTTCCTAAGTCCATCATTAGTATATCAAAATATATGCAAGAAATCACTTGGACTTTGCAAGTGATTGTTGGGCTTGCTTTAAATTCAAAATAAACATGTTTTCACTCTTTTGCAGGTTTTGTATTTTTGGCATAACTCTATACTCAAAAGCCCTATGAACCTAAGTCTTATTTCATCTAAAAGCCAAGAGATAGAACTACAACTGTGTTGTTGGACGCTCAACTCAATTTAGCCTTGATTATAGCAGAAAATTCATCTAATTGTGTGCATTGCAAAAGATCTATCTATACTGACATATCTCCTTAAATCAAGCATAACTTCATCCCTTGTGGTTGGAATTAGGTGAATCAAGTTGAAAATGAAGCTAACAGACACATATACAACTTTCATGTTGATCACTTTTCCAAATTCAGTGGATTGCATGGAGAAAAATATGTGACAGAATTTAGATCTAATTATGCCATTGGTGGTACATAAATTAAGAATCGCCACAAAGGCTTTTAATGTAAACCTTAGTACTTTTAAACTTTGATTTCTTAGTTATAGCATAAATCTTTCTTTATAATCTAAATTATATTCAACCCATATTTTAAGAAATATAAACCTGAAAACTTCAAACAACTTCCCTATGGATCGACCCCGGACTCCCAAGAAATTTATTAGTTGACCTAACCTGCACTTGTGTTTGCAACCTTAAACTTATAGCACTAAATATAAATTACCTATGTTATATTTAACCTAACGATTTTTCTGGTGATTGAATTAAAATACAAGAACTAATAAATTAAACAAAAGCAACTAAAACCTAAGAAGATTGATGGATTGAATTCAATACTAAGGAGAGTCAAGGCATTGGTTATCCATCCTTTATGGTTATGAACCTAACTCAAATGTGATTAAGAATAATGTGGGTTGTGTGATGGAGGGTCTTCCTAATGTAATTGGTGTTCTCTCTCAAGTCAAATCAAATCTACCCCAATAGGCTACTGACGCCATCTCTAGCTATGGCCCATCTTACTAAGAGTGTCTTGAGCTTTGAGAATTTCACTAGCTTTCGGTTTTCACACCTATAACTACCGTACATACCTATACCTATATCTCTATAGGGGTCGGTATATGGCATATACTACCTGATCCATTACTACAACCTCACCTTCTGGTCTTAATTGCAACAACTTAAATCAACTTGAAATTGGCCAAGTCTCAATAACCATTACACACATAGTATATGCTCATCACAATAAAAACAACATTCAAATCACAATATAAACATCGACTCATATCTCTATTAAGATGGTTTTCCAAGCTTCGACAAAAGTGGTTTAATTCATATTAAAATTAAGCAAATATCAAATGTTTCCCAACATCATGATTCTTACAAATTTCTCAAAACAAAGTAAAGTGAAAGAAGAAATTAAAGTAGAAGATTACAACCACAAAGTGATTCTTCACTTCTTCTCCAAAATCTTCAATGTCTAATGAAGCTCCTCATCTTCTTATCTTCAAATCCTAAACTCCTTGGTAATGGGTGTGTGTGTTCTTGTTATAGTATGTGGAGAAATGTGAAGAAATGTGTGTTTTGGATGGAGAGGAAATGTATGTGAGAATTTTGGTGTAGAGTATGTGTGGATGCTGAATTATATGTGAATGATGAATATTGTTCAAAAACTTTTATGTGAGCATATGTGTATCTCTCATTTGTGTGACGTAATTTTGTGTGTATAGTGTATCAAATAGAGTGTCGCATGGTGTGTAAGGGTGTGGTAGTGTATAACAAGAAAAATTCCATGATATAGCTTAGATTCCACTTGCCACTCAACATTTACATGGTTTTTTTTGGCTCAGGACCACTCGCATTGTGGCACGATCTTGGGGGGGGGGGGGGTTGTGCTTCTTCCAAATCTGCTAGTTATATCATTTTTTTCCCTCATGCCATGGCACAACCTTGGGGGTGTCACAGCGTGAGATTGGGGGTGTTGCAGTGCCTCACTTGTCTTGACTATACTGTTCAGCTGATTTTTGACCACTTTTAAGGATGAATTAGCTTTTGGTGTCTTCATAAGATTTGTAGCCTTATTTGTTATCTTTTCCTATCTTATTGAATCAATTCAATATCATATTTTTGGAGAAAGTTAAGAAAAAAATACAAAAACTGCCACATCTAAAAGGTATTGACTCTTAATCGATTTTTTCCATCTTTTAACTTCATTTCTTCAATTCTTACTTCTTATACACAATTATCACAAAATAAAGCATAATTATATTAATTATAAGCCAAAACCATGTGTAATTGTGATCATGGAGGTGTTTGAGTTGTCACACTTTATGAGCCTATGAACTACCCCCAAACTTACCTTTTGCTCGTCCTCGAGCAAAACTCAAAATCAAACAATAATAGGTATATACTTTGATCATGAATTACTAAGCTTGATCAACCAATTCAAGTGCCTCATCAATCTTTATTATACATGAATCCAAAGGTTACTCAGAAAGCTAGTGGAATGACACTATAAAACTTGTGCTTCATCAATCTAGTCATGAATTCAAAATGTGTGTCTGAATTGTCAAGTTTAAGTTTCATACATGCATTTTCAGTATGAATTTCACAACCAATGACCCCTTTGATCTATGCAAAGATCTCTTTGGTGCTCCATAAGCTTGATTTTCATACACCTTCTCCACTAATGTAGACAACACACAAACTTAGGTCAATAGGACTTTAATAAGCTTGTAACATAAGGCCTAGGATTTAATTTCTAAGAAAGGGTAAGGATAACATAAAACAAGAGAGCTAAGAGTTTTTTCCGTTCAACATCGTTACTCTTCTCCTTTCTCCTTTCTTCCCCACTTTTCTCCATTTTCCCTTTTTGGGATTCATGTTTTTCATCATCTTTTTTATGCTTCGTATATATTTTCTTCTTTTGTACACACTTTTATGTTTTTGTTTTCTTTTCTCTCTTTTTTTCTTTACTTTTTCGTTACTTTTTTCTTTTCATGAATCGTAAGGCTTCATTTTCTTTTTCTTCATTCCTTCACAACCCCCAAACTTATTTCTTTTTGTAGGATTGGGTTTTAGTTTCTCCCTTACTTGCATTAATTACTCATGTACCCTCATTTTTCCGTTCATGTACTCTCATCAAAAGTGCACAATGTATCACACACTAAGTTCTCTTAGGGACAAGTCATGGTTTTTCGGGTTGCACAAGGTGGATGTAATGAGCTTTCATGAAATGAGTCGAATAGAGGTAATTCATACACTTTTCATATGTTATTTTTTTCAATAAGGTACAATCGGGTGACTAGTGATAGATATGTACTCATGGTAGGCTTGAAAGGCTCAAATGAGCCAAAGATTGCATAAATCATTTTCAAGATTGCTAGCTATCTACGATTTCACCTTAAAGGGTAATCAAACAAGTTCTAAAATACCACAAAATGACCAAAATGACTTATTGAAAGCAAAATCCAACACCAAGTAGCATGTAATTCACAAGATTTCGATATAAGATGCTCGATGAAAATGCATCATTCACGACAAAGGTTAAATACACACAAGAATCGACATGTCATAAGATTAGCAATCTTTTTTTCCTCTAGACTCTTTACAATATCAATTAGTTATTATCATTGGCAATCGATGATCAAGATATTCATTCAATCACAAAACATGAACTCAACTAAGTTTGTCAACAAAGTATCATCAAGTCTCAAGTCAAGCTTACTGTTTTTTCCAAAATTTATTTGTTTGCCATATTAGACACTTCTACTTATCCACTCATTTAGGGGTGATACAGGATAGCAAATCTATGGGTGACTCTATACTTGCTCAAAAGTTTTTCAAATTTCTTGTTACAAAAGTGAGAGCAGCCATCATTAATTATTGCCCTAGGTATTCCAAATCAAGTGAAAATATGTTTCTTCAAAAATTGGACCACTACCATTAGTGCAAAATACTTTTACTTCAACCTATTTAGATACGTAATCCATATCAACAAGTATAAATCTATTTGAGCAACAAGTAGGAAAAGGACCCATGAAATCAAGTCTCCACATATCAAAAAGCTCACATTCAAGAATATTATTCAAAGGCAATTCATTTCTCTTAAAGATATTTTCTATTCGTTGACACCTTTTACAACAAGCAACATAATCATAAGCATCCTTATGTGACATAGGTCAATTGAAATTGGATTGGAGTACCTTAACATCTATTTTTTAAGGACCAAAATGACCACCTACTTCACGATTATGGCGATGGTGCAATATAGGTAACATCTCCTCTTCGGGCACACATTGCCACACAACATTATCTGCACAAACTTTGAAACAAAACATATCCTTCCACACATATTATTTAACATTGGATAGAAACTTTTTCTTTTAATGAAAAAGAAAGATCATGGGTTAGGATGCCAGACATAATGTAATTGGCAAATTGTGCAAACTAAGAAAGTGATAAAATAGCATACCATTATTTATCCATAATTTTTTTATCAATTTGTTCAACATCATCATGCTCAACACTAGGACTCTCTATCCTATACAAGTGATCTGCAACAAAATTTTCCACACCTTCCTTATCTCTAATTTCAAGGTCATATTCTTGCAACAAAAGAACCTATCTAATTAACCTTGGTTTTGCATCTTTCTTAGAAAGAAGGTATTAAGTGCGTAGTGATCTATTTACATAACCATTTTGGATAAAAAAAGGTAGGAATGAAACTTATCAAATGCAAATACTACTGGTAGAACTTCTTTTTAGTTGTGGCATAATTTTGTTGTACTTCATTCAAAATACGACTAGCATAGTAAATCGTTTGGAATACCTTATTTTTCCTTTGTCCAAGGACTATACTAATAGCTACATCACTTCCATTGCACATAAGCTTGAATGGTAGGCTCTAATCTGGTGCCACCATGATGGGTGTAGTGATTAACTTCTCCTTTAAAGTTTGGAATGCCTGGAAACAATCATTATCGAAGTTAAAATGTGCATCCTTAACTAAAAGACTTGAGGGGGTTTAGCAATTTGTGAAAAGTCCTTGATAAACTAACAGTAGTACCCAATGTGGCCTAAGAAACTTCTTACCTTTCACTGATGTAGGGGGTAGTAACTTCTGGATCACCTCCATGTTGGCCCTATCCACCTCAATTCTCTTTTGTGAGATCTTGTGACCAAGGACAATACCTTCTTTGACTGTAAAATAACATTTTTCCCAATTCAAGATGAGACTAGTCATCTCATATCTAGCTAGTACCAAATTAAGATTAGACAGGAAAACATCAAATGAAGGTCCAAAAACTAAAAAATCATCCATGAAAATATCGAGAAAATTTTCAACCATATCATGAACGCATATTTATTGATCCTTGAGAGCTATAACAATTTGGTTGTAGCCTGAATATCCTTAAAGAAAGCAATAAAATTCAAAACCCACAAGCCTCTCCTATATTTGATCAATTAAGAGAAAGGGAAAATGGTCTTTTCTAGTAGCATCATTCAATCTCCTATAATAATACACACTCTCTACTCTATGACCGTCCTAATTGGTGTCAATTTATTTTGATCATTATGAACAATGGTCATACCACTCTTTTTAGGCACTCATTATACGAGATTTACCCACGTACTATCGAAGGTGGATAGATATTACCTGATCAAGAAGCTTGATGGTTTCGGCCTTTACTACCTCATGTATGATTGGATTTAATCTCATTTGTGGTTTCACCATGGGCTTACTACTCTTCTCCATTAAGTTTGTGTATGCAAATTAAGGTGCTAATTTCCTTAATATCGGCTATCTTCCATCTAGAAGCTCTCTTATGCTTCTTAATGACTCTTAGGAGCTTTTCTTTCATCTCATCTATCAAGGAAGAAGAAATGATTATCGGCATATAATTTAAATCATCAAGATAAGCATACTACAAATGAGGGAGAAGGGCTTTAAGTTCAACGATATGAGGCTTCTCAATGGATGGATTTTGTTTTGTAGGGGGGCCTCTCCAACACTTCAAGTCGTGGTTGCATACTCTTTTTGCAAAGAGGGTTGGCCTTCAAACTTGCCACAACAGGCCGTATCCCTTCATCATCATTCTCTTATTTCTTAGCAAGAACTAAACATGCCTCCAACTCATCTTTGAACCTTTTATCATGCAAGAATTCACTAGCCAAAGAGTCAAATGCATCAATTTTATAACATCTATGCTCTTCATCCAAATCTTCATGGCTTTTAACCCATTAAAAATAACTTGATCATCTTCTACTCTTAAGTATTAACCTCCTTAATTGAACATAAATTAATGCCTTACCTATAGCTAGGAAGGGTCTACCTAGAATAAGAGTCATGTCCACATCCCTTTCCATGTCCAAGAAAAGAAAATCAATTGAAAATATGAATTTGTCTACCTTGACAAGTACATCTTCAATGATACCTTTAGAATACTTAATAGACCAATCGGAAATTTATAAAGATACCGTTGTAAGCTTTGGCTCTCTAAGTCCAAGTTTCCTAAAAACTGTCACAGGCGTTAGATTAATACTAGCATCCAAATCAAATAAAACTTTGGCAAATGAAATTAGACCAATAGTGCAAGGGATAGAAAAACTCCGAGGGTCCTTAAGCTTAGGAGGAAGTTTGTTTTGCACAATCGTCGAGCACTCCATGATTAAGTTCAACCTCTCATGCTCCTCCAATTTTCTTTGGTTTGACAAAATTTCTCGTAAGAATTTAACATAGATTGGAATTTAAGTAAAGCATCGAAAAATAGCTATGCAACTTTTTAAAAACTTCAAATAAATTAGGAAATTGCACATCCAACTTTTATTTTTCAATGCCATAAGAAAATGGGGAGGAACACTTATTGCTTATTTAAGGATGACCAGTTTGAATGAGGTGCTAGGTTTTGATGTCGATGCATTCTTATTCTTATCCTTATGTTGATGTTTCTCTTTCTTGTCATTGAGATTTGAATCCTTCTCTTAAGATCCGACTTCTCTCACCTTTAGGTATATCTCCTTTCCACTCCTTAAGGTGATGGCATTGACATGCTCTTTGGGATTTTTCTTCATGTTACTAGGTAATGTCCCTTGAGTATGCCCCGAGACCATACTTGTAATTTGACCTATTTGAGTTTTCAAATTTCGTAAGGTTGCCTCATTACTTTGGAATCTCATTTTGGTATTAGCAATAAACTTGGCCACAAGCTCTTCCAAATTTGATTTCTTCTCTTGGGGTGGGTAACCAGGTGGTGGAGGTTTAGCCATGTTTTGATTGGCTTGAGAGGTGCCTTAGCTACCTTGACCTCCCCATGCAAAATTTGGATAATCTTTCCATTTAGGATTGTATGTTTAGAATAAGGATTATTTGCTTGCTTATTGAAATTTCTAACATAATTGGCTTACTCGGATGAGGATGAAAATGGATTCCCCACTTGGCATTCGGTGCTATTGTGTCCACCTCCACATAACACAGATGTTACGATTTGCACCTTCATCACCAAAGCACTCATGTTATAAATTTTCTTATTCAGTACTTCGATTTGAGCCAAAAGGGCGGAGTATGTGTCAACGGTGTGAACTCTTGCTGCCTTCTTTCCTAAACTTCTATTTATTTTCCACTGGTAACTATTAGATGACATTTTCTCCAACAACTTGTATTCCTCCACCAGAGTTTTCCTTATGATTGTGCCTCTAGCTGTTACATCTATCATAGCTTGGTTGGCGGGTGACAAACCACTGTGAAATATTTTCACTTGAAGCTATGTAGGTAAACCATGGTGTGCACATCTGCTCAACAAAGTCTTGAATCTCTCATAACCTTCATACAAGGACTCCAAATCAAATTGCACAAATATGGTAATGACGTTCCTTATTTTGGCAGTTTTGGAAGGGGGAAAGTACTTAGCAAAGAATGCTTGTACCTTGGCATCCCAGGTCGTAATTGATCCAGAGGGTAAGGAATTAAGCTAACTCTTAGCTTTGTCCCTCAAAGAAAATGGAAACAATCTCATCCTAATAGCACATCGATCAATCCATTGTGTTTAAAAGTGTCACAAAACTCCAAGAAGTTTGCTATATGGGCATTGGGGTCATCACTAGGCAAACCACCATATTGCACAAGTTTGTATCATTTGAATGATTGTCGGTTTAATCTCAAAAGTGTTTGCTTGTATTGTCGGCCTCCTAATACTCAACTTGGTACCATTAACTGATGGTTTAACATACTCCAATAATGATCTATTTTCCACATATCACTCATTGTTGGTCATTCTTTTCTCTTTTGATTCCCTTATCAATAAGAGTTCTCTCTATTTTCGGGTCCTATGGCTCAAGATCCCATGTGGATGATCGACTCATATACCAACAACACCTATAATGAAAAATAAGAACTCTATAAATAGCTTGAACAAAGAGAATAAAATTGTTACGTATCTTGTGAGATACGATTATGTTAATTGGCAATTTTATGGCCAAAATTTATGGCCAAAAATACATTCGTGAAATTGGTAAGAAAATAAATTAATTGATTTATTTATTTTATATGGACTTACCTTATTTCATTTGTGTTTATCCTTGTAGATTTGGAAGGATAAGTGAACAGTCAAAATTTTTGGGAATCATATCTAGAAGATTTATTTGTTAAGAAAAAAGATTATCTTGTAATATCTTGATAAGCCCAAGATTTAGTGAATCATATCTTGAAGATCTTTTTGTTGAAAGAAAATTATCTTGTAATATATTAGCTTATCAAGAGATGATTCTATAGGCTTTTCCTATTTATGCCAATTGTTTGTGGCATTATTTTGATTGCAGTTTTCAGAGATTAAAATCATAAGAGCAGATTTTTTACTCTAAGGTGAAAACGAGAGTTTGGTTTTCAAAGTTGCCAAGGAGATTTAGTCTACATTGCAAACCATATTGCAACATTCGCACTCAATATCCTTCAAGTGGAAGGAGGTAAAGTCTTATGAGAAGACGCATTGCGGTTTGCCTGAGGTCAACATTGAAGGGAGTTCAATGAAGTAGTTTAAGTCGAGTAGAGCTTGCAAACAAGTCTAGCTATCGATGATCAATACAAGATGACATCAAATAAAGAGGGAGTTTTTAATTTGTTTATAAGTCCTATATTTGTATTGTGTAAATTATCTTCTCATAGTGAATTGTTTTCTTCTCTAGGCATGACCTTATGTATGTAGAGTACTTTTATAGTTGAAGCACGTTAAAAATTAGTGGCCAATTTTTAATTTTCTGCTACGTGTTTAATCTTATGATGCACTATTAAATTAAACACAAGTTTTTAAAAATTTACTAAAAATAATATATTCCCTTGCATGTTTAATTATATGTTACAACACAGATTTGAACATACAAATCTAAATAATTAATTTTAATATTATGGCAACAATTTCTATCAGAAACAAAGAAAACAAAGACAAAAGCAATGAAAGAAAAATAAAGCAAATAAAATGGTCAAACTACAACTAGACAATTAACTTTGATATCACACAAAAACACACTCACCGTCAACGGCGCCAAAAACTTGGTGTCCCCAAAATGGTTGTAACAAAATCGCAAGTACACTGTGTCAACAAGTAATAAAGAGTGAGTAGAGTATTGTATCCCAAGGGAGTGCATGTGTGATTACCAAATATAGATTATCTATGTTACATTTGATCTAACTATATTAGTGGTGACTGAATTAAAATGCAAGAACTAATAAATTAACCAAAAGCAACTAAAACCCAAGGAGATTGACAAATTGAATTCAATACTAAGAAGAGTCAAGTCATTGGTTAGTCATCCTATATGGTTATGAACCTTGCTCAATTATGATTAGGAATGATATGGGTTTTGTGATGATGGGTCTTCCTAATATAACTGGTGCTCTCTCTCGAGTCGAACCAAATCTACCCCTAGTAGGCCACTAGTGTCATCTCTAGCTACATGTCATCCTACTAAAAGTACCTTAAGTTTTGTAAATTCCACTAGCTTTCGGTTTTCACACCTATGACTACTGCATGTACTTATGCCTATATCTCTATAAGGGTCGGTCCATGGCATATACTACCCAATCTATTACTATAACCTCACCTCTCGGTCTTAGTTATAATAATTTAAATCAACTTGAAATTGGCCAAGTCTCAAGAAGTATTAACCACATAATATATGCTCATAATATTAAAAACAACATTTCAATCACAATATAAATATCAACTCATAACTCCATTAAGATGGATTCCCAAGCCTCGACAAAAGTGGTTCATATTGAAACTAAGCAAGCACCAAGTACATCTCAACATCATGATTCTTATAAATTTCTCAAAACTAAGCAAAATAAATTAAAAAATTAAAGTAAAATATTACAACCACCAAGTGATTCTTCACATTTTTTTCAAAATCTTTAATGCCCAATGAAGCTCCTCCTCCTCTTGTCTTAAAATCCCAAGCTCCTTGATAATGGGTGCATGTGTTGTTGGCGTAGTGGCATAGTGTGGGAAAAATATGGAAAAATATGTGTTTTGGATGGAGAGAAAATGTGTGTGAGAATTTTGGTGTAGAGTGTGTGTGGGTGATTAACTATATGTGAATGATGAATGTTGTTCAAGAAATTATATGTGGGCTATGTGTATCTCTCATATGTGTGATGTAATTGTGTGTATATAATATATCTAATAGCGTGTCACATGGTTTATGAGGGTGTGGTAGTGTATAAAAAGAAAGATTTTATGATATATCTTATATTGCCACTTTTCCCTTAAAATCCACATATTTTTTTTGTGCTCAAGACCACTCGCGCCGCACCATGGCCTTAGGGGTGTCACGGCGCTTCAATGTCCGCTAGTTACTGTCTATTTTTTGCCTCTTGAGTTGTGGTGTAAGCTTGGGGATGTCGCAGCACCTGACTGGACTGGATTATACTATTCAGCCTATTTAAATCAATTTTTGACCTCTTTCAAGCACAATCTATTAGCTTTTTCTGTTTTCTTGAATCAGCTCAATATCATATTTGTGGAGAAAATTATGCAAAAATATAAAAACTGCCGCATCTGAAAGTTTCTGTTGACTCTTAACCAATTTTCCATCTTTCAACTTCATTTCTTCAATTCTTAGTTCCTACACAATTATCATAAAATACGGCATAATTATATTGATTATAAGACAAAAACATGTGTTATTGTGAAGATGGAGGTATCAGAAATGTCACACTTTATGAGCCTATCAATATAACCTGAACCAAAAAGACGATTTGGGGCTATACTTTAAGGACAAAAATTGATATCATGTGTTATACAAAGTCGCTACATCTCTTCTGTATAAATAAGTTTCGTTCTCCGTAGAGCAAAGTATGTTTAAGTTATTTTGATACTTTGATATTCTCCACAAAATTAGTATTAATTTGAACATTGAAGGTGTCAAGCACTTGTTGGGTTCGTGTAATCGTGGGATTGCAAGCACAACCAAATATTAAAAATTTTCAATAATTGAAATAAAATCTTACATCATATGTAAATATGCATATTCTGAATTTGATGCGATTTTCGGTTTGCATTTTTGATTTTTTGTTTAATAAAATTAAACAACTAAAGTTTTGCGATTATACCTTTCAAGCAATCCTGTTGATGAAGGGTAATAAGGAATTCATATTCATCAAGCTCCTCTCGACCAATTTCGATGGCCTCTCAAAACGTTCACCAAGGACTCCAATTGTAGTCCCTCTAACGGTATCGACACTTTCGAGGAGATCCACAAGCTTCAAATCCTTGCTCGTGAATTTGAACTTCTTATTTCTAAATCTATTTGAGAGTGAAGATTAATTTTTGAATCAATAAGTGATGGAAGAATTAACATTTTAAACAAAAAAAGAGATGGAATATTTTGATGGAGTAATTTTTCTTGAAATAAGAAAATAGAACACAAAAAAAAACGAGACAATGTTAATTTTTGGTGCTTGTAATTCTTGAATCATTAAGTGATGGAAGAATTAACATTTTAATCAAAAAAAGAGATGGAATCTTTTGATGGAGTAATTTTTCTTGAAATAAGAAAATAGAACACAAAAATTAAAAAAAAAAAAAACGAGTGTGTTCTATTGCTTGTAATTTTTAGCCCCTACATTGTGTATTTTACATACACAATATAGTATTGACCTAATCCCATTAGGTCCCAAACTCTTGCCCTAATTAGTCCCTAATCCAATTAAAAAACCTTCTCATTCCTTATCTCCTATTTCTTTCATTACAAGATAAATTCTTTTCATCTTTATTAGAACTCTTAAATTCTACCAATTAAAAAATCCTAATGGGCCTCTAACCCCATAGGCTTGGATTCTAATTAATTTATTAAAGTTAATTAATTAATTTTTATTAATTAATTAAAAACCCAATATAATTAATTGATCCAATCAATTAATTAGTTGGTTCCATCATAGGTCACCTAATCATATTAGACCCAATTAAAATAATTTTATTATTTTAATTGTTTAAATTAATTTAACTCCTTAAATTAATTTTAGGACAAACTAATATAATTGATCTCCATCAATTAATTTATTCACTCTCAAGGGCCCTAATCATTATTAGTTTCAAATAAATAATCATATTATTTATTTGAATGAATTAATTTAACTGTTTAAATTAATTCTAACTCAAGTTGATTAATCTCCATTAATAAACTTAATCCAACACTTTAAATTACAACAATAGATATAGAAGTGGATTATCTCGATTTGTGTATGACTTATTAGGTTTAACCAAGATAGCAGTGAACTTGCAACCTTTACAAGTTATGAATAAATTTAATATTCCCATTAATTAATCCACTTAGAATTAACCCATTAATTCCAAGAATATCACAAATAAAGGGAAGCACATAGTAGTGCATCTCAACTACCTAGTCTTAGGTGAACAGCAAGTGAACCTTTTATGTTGCGAGTACCATGCAAATACGGTCCTTCCATCAACTAATCTCTCGATTAAGTCTAAGACATAGATTATTAGTCAAAACCCTATTTTGACTTAATAACTATGATTTCATTTTAAGTCACATTGATCCTTTGATAAATCATTAGAAAACCCTACGTCTAGTATTCATCCTGTCTTACCCAAGATCTTTAGGATTAAGGATTATAAAAACATAAGAAATTCTCCTATTCTACCAAATAGGCGACGGATCCTTTATTGGCTACTCATTGACATCCATACATGAATATCATACACTCAACGTAAGCCCCTTATGATTGTCATTCAATTAGAAAATACATCAAAGTGTATGATGTCATGCACTAGGTCACCATGGTGCCTCAAGTCAAATGACTAATTTATGTGCTATCGTAACTAGAAAATTCTCATTCGACAAACAATGCTTTCTAATTGAGAATTCCCAGTGTGGCGTTCAATGTACTCATTCCCTAATAAGCACCCACACACATGCACTAGGGTCCCTACACCAATGTCTATAGAATGAGACATTCTCATTTCAAGTACGCATCGTGTCTACAAGTCTATCGAGCTTATCGATATCCCATCTTAATGAACTCTCGACTCGCAATATATTTAAGATCAAAACTATATAGGTATATTTCATGATTATCATCATATTTATGACCATGCCACATACTAAAAATTATCTTGAGACTTTATCTAATTAATAAAAATAATTAAAGATAAAAAAATACTTTTTATTTATTTAAATATTATGTATAAAACTATTTTTACAAGAATATAAAAACTTGCCGGACTCGCCAGACACTGCTCTAACAGCTTCAACGTTCTGTTGTTTTATAGATAAGAATTAAAGAGAGAAACATGAATTCACATGGAAGAAGTAAGACATTTAATGTTGTCATCAATCTTGACGGTGACTTCGCATCAGTACTGGTTAATAATTCATCCTCAACTCCTCTTCGGTCTTGGCATTTTGAGTATATCATAAATGAATTGCAACGAAAGGTATTTTTGTTTTATATGCTGATTTTTTTTTGGATTCTTAAAGAACTGAATTTTTTTTTTTAAATCTCATGTTATGTTAAATTCTCATTTTGTTGTGGAGTATTTCATTCAAGACCATGTCCCATTTTCTTATATGAAATTTTTTATTTATAGTGTAGATATTCCTAACGTAGGTTTCATTTCTTTAATTTTTTTAATTTACTAAAATATAATCGCTCTCTCAAGGAAAAAGTTTATTGCTTAGATGCTTCCATACTCTTTTTGAGTATCACTTTACCCTTCTTATTTTTAATTATCTCACTTTACTCCCTTATACTTTCATTACATCTCATTTTACCCACGTACTCTCATTGTTTCACGTTACTCTCCTATACTCTAAAAAAATTAACTAAATTATCCTTACATAGTATTTATAGTAAAATTTCTTTAAAACATTCTAAATTTATTAGACTTGTATATATATTCTAATAATTTTTTTAACTTTCTCAGTCAACACTTGACATTAAATTTATTTTAAAAAAATTTGTACATAAATTTTAGTAACTATTTTTTTTATTAACATAGTTCTTATTAAATTTCTATATCGTATCATATTTTTTATTAGCTAATATTTTTTACTTATAAGGGTAATTGGTTAATTTTTTTAAAGTACATGGGATAAAATAAGACAATAAGAGTACAAGAAAATAAAGTGAGACCGAATGATAGTACAAGGAGGTAAAGTGAGACAATTTATAGTATAGAGAGTAAATGATACTCAACAAGAGTAGAGAGCGCAAAGTGAAATTAACCCAAAATTATTAATTGATGATTGTTGATATGATGCTCATTAATATCTAATTTGATAATGTATTGATCATTTCACAAAAAGGAAAAAATAATTATTTCACTTTTTGTGGATATTATTGATTTATATATTTATTTATGCCTATGTAGTTAATTTTTGAATTAAATTTGTTGAATGAACTTAGATTTAATGAAAATATTGTAGTTCTTTTTAAGTTTTAAACTAAGGACATAATTTCACAATGTTTGTTCAATTGTTCAACATCATCCTAGTAAACTCATATCATTATATAAATATTTCAGCATTTTCTAATGCTTTTAACTTCTTTAAAAAAACTCGTATTAAATTAATACAATGCATATACAATTGAATAATTAAAAAAATATTCTCATTATGTGTTTTCAATTTAATTATAATGCATATATGACACAGACTATGTATTAAATGGATTACATATTATATTCGACTAACAATATTTCATTTTGATAAAAAAATTATAATTTTTAAGGAAGCACCAATATATCTTAGTAATAATGAAAATTTTAACTATTAATAAATAGTCATGTAACATTATCATAATTATATTACATAGTGACACATGGAATATAATTTGCACCAATTAATGGTGAATAGAGCACTGTTCAAATAAATAAAAAAAAATATTTTGCAACAAATAGTTTCATATATTACTCACACGTTTACTAATATATATGTTTCTATTTCTTCATTGTGGATCCATTTTTATTTTTTTTGTAATTTAAAAAAAAATATTCATAATACAAGTACATAATGAATATCAATTTTTTCTAATCTCATGCTTATGTATCTATGCTTTTAACATCAAAACTGGTCGTATTGATTTTTTCTAGTCTGATGCTTAACTAATTAAATCTTTCAATCACAATTTATCTTTATCAACTTTTTCCACTCTCGTATTTAAGTAACTAGTTCTTAACATGAGAATTGGTGCTCCGATCCATTAGTGTTTGCATTTCTTCACCCCTTGTTTTCTTTTCTATATATACACATGCCATTGCAATATTCCTCTCTACCCTCAACAAAAATTCCTATCTCCAAAAGCAGTCCAAATAACAAAATTTTCAGCGCACACATAATGGGCAGGCGTCACGTCCTCTTAGCAACTTTTCCAGCACAAGGCCACATCAATCCTGCCCTTCAGTTCGCCAAGAGACTCTTAAATACGGGCATTCAGGTCACATTTTTCACAAGTGTATATGCATGGCGGCGCATGGCCAAAACCACCTGCAGCGACGAAGCTCCAAAGGGCCTTCATTTCGTGGCGTTTTCGGATGGCTATGACGATGGATTGAAACCCGGTGACGATGGGAAGCGGTACATGACGGAGATGAAAACTCGCGGCACGGAGGCCTTAAGGGATACACTTCTCACCAATAATATGGAGCAAGGCCGCCCCATAACGTTCCTTGTCTACTCTCACCTCTTCGCATGGGCAGCGGAGGTGGCGCGTGCATTCCACATCCCGACCGCACTTCTCTGGATTGAACCTGCTACCGTGTTGGATATATACTACTACTATTTCAATGGTTATGGGGACGACATTGACGCAGGTTCAGATGAAATTCAGTTGCCACGACTTCCATTGCTCTCCAAGCTTGATCTTCCATCCTTTCTGCTTCCTTCCAGCCCCCAGCGATTTCGTTTACTAATGAAGGAGAAACTGGAAACTTTAGATGCTGAAAAGAAACCAAAAGTGCTGGTGAATACTTTTGATGCATTGGAGCCCGATGCAATCAAGGCCATTGACAAGTATGACTTGATTGCGATTGGACCGTTGCTTCCTTCTGAATTCCTGGATGGTAAAAACCCCTCAGCCAGGTCTTTTGGTGGTGATCTTTTTGAAACAACAGAGGATAATTGCCTCGAATGGTTGAACACAAAGCCTCAATCGTCAGTTGTTTATGTGTCATTTGGCAGCTTGGTGAGGTTCCCAAAGGCACAAATGGAAGAGATTGCTAATGGGCTATTAGACTGCGGCAGGCCATTTCTGTGGGTGATACGAGTAAACGAAAACGAGGAGCAGACAGAAGAAGAAGAAGTGTTAAATTGTTTGGAGGAATTGGAACGAGTGGGGAAAATTGTAACGTGGTGCTCCCAATTGGAGGTTCTAACACATCCCTCATTGGGGTGTTTCGTGAGTCATTGCGGATGGAATTCGTCCCTGGAGAGCATAGCTTTTGGGGTGCCAGTGGTGGCTTTTGCACAGTGGTTTGATCAAGGGACAAATGCAAAGTTGATAGAAGACGTGTGGGGGACAGGAGTGAGGGTGAAAACTAATGAGGAGGGTAGTGTTGATAGGGACGAGATAAGGAGGTGCATTGAGAAAATAATGGATGGGGGAGCAAAGAGCCTTGAACTGAGAGAGAATGCGAGGAAATGGAATAATTTGGCCAGAGAAGCTATGGAGGAGACCGGATCTTCCGATAAGAACCTCAAGGCCTTTCTTGAAGAGGTTGGAGATGCTTAACACATCTCCAAATTATCACCGCCTCTACTTATGCTAATAATACCTTTGTTAAGGTAAAGACATGTTGTATTGAAATTTATTAATGTATATTTAATAAATAGTTTCTTTTTAAAATAAGGTGAGGTGATAAATTTGCATTGATAACAACATTACTCTACATAAGTACCTTTTTCAAGTGCATATGATATTTGATGAAAATTAAACATCATTTTACATGATATTGTTAGAATATTGTTCAACGCGCCAATTAGATTGACCGTCTATTATACTCTTATATTTGTAAAACAATCTTTTCCAAATCATATTAATAAAATGGACAATGTTTTTTATCTATAATTACTTCTGTCAATTAAATAAAATTCTTAGACCAAATTTAACTACAGGGCATGATCACGCATTTGATGGCAATCATGGAACATGGCTTTAAGGTTTTGGTCTTAAATTAGTTTTGAGTTGAGACTTATTTAGATGGGATATCGAATAGCTCAATAGACTTGCATTACAATGCATGCACGCATGAGAAGGATGTCTCACTTCATGGACATCAGTGTAGTGACGCTAGTCCATGTATGTAAGTGCTTATTGGAGAACAAATAGACTGAATATGCCCATTGGAGATTCTTAGTTAGAGACATTATCTATCGAAATAAAAAAATTTATGTTACGATAGTATACAACTAGTTCTTGGACTTGAGGCACCATTGTTGCTTTATGTGTTGGGTTCACTATAATCGCAGTGGCATACGCATCGAAAAATTAAAATTTTTATCAAACATAAATTTAACCCCCCAATTCGGAAGTGATTTTAACGATCGCGTTTATTCAAGTGAAAATATAAACAAATATTAAATTTGGATTATATTTTTCTTGCACTCCGATTGTTGTAGGGAATGAAGTAATTAATTGTTTATCCTAAACTTTCAGAACTCGTAGGGATCCAAGTGTCTCCCCTCTATCAGGTTCACAATATAAAAGAGTAACACCAATTAAAATGATTCGCTAGTATCCTCTTAATTGTTCACTAAATTAGAATTAGAGTAAATTTTGTCTTTTGATCCAATTCATGGATTAAGAACAAATTTTCAAAAACAATAAAAATTAATTTTTTAAGTTCTTGAAACTTGAATATAAAGAGAATATCAAGAAACTAGTTTTTTTTTAAGAACAAAAAAATCAAGATTTCAAGAAAATACTTTTTCTTTTTATTTCTTTTCTTTTCTTTTCTTGGAGAGAAAAATAGAAGAATTAACAAAATAATTTTTGCTTGATTTCTTCTAAATTATTTCTTGTAATTTTCTACCCTAATTATTTATAGGGGTTGGAAATCTTCTCCTTCTCCAACTCTTGAAAAGTTTGTCAATTTTGAACTATTTCAAAGTCTTATCTTAGAATGATTCTAAATCTTCCAACAATTCTTCTATTTTTTCTCTCTCCTATGTATGTGAACTTATTTTAGACTTCATTAATCATCAAAATTATCTACATATATTCTTGATATTAATTGACCTCTTCAAATAATATATATCAAATATATATACTTAAATTATGTTTATATATAAAATAAATTATAGTGGCCGATTTTATCCCATAAAATCAGTCACTTTATTTATTTATCTATAAATATATTAATTAAATAAATTATATTTATTTAATTTATTCTCTTCATATTTTAGTGGACTTCTTAAGTGATCCACATTAATTTTTAGGTCTGAACTCAAAAATTCAAAAATCAATCCAATTAATTTAATTCTAATTTAATCAATCCAATTGATTAATTTAATTTACTCAAATTGGGCTTCCTAATCAAATTAGACTTAATTGAATAATTTAATTTAATCACTAAATTAAGTAACACCCTTAATTAATTATTTAATCAATATTAATTAATTAATTTTTAACCATTGGATAAATTCTAAAATTATAAATGTTACTTTCCAACAAAAATGTGTGACCCTCTTAGGTTCATTATTAAGCTAATAGTGGGCTTGCAATATTTTGTAACTTATGAATAATAATTATTCTAATTAATTAATCTAATTAATTAATTCACTTGAAATTAACTCCTTAATTTCAAGAAGCTCACTATCCATGAAAACACCTAGCAAGTAATGATGGTAAACTAGTCTTAGGTAAAATAGCAAGTAAACCGATTTTAGTTATGAGTATCATACACGTACGGTCCTTTTGATAGCTAATCTTCCGATTGAATCTAGGACATAGATTGTTAGTCAAACCCTAAATGATTCAATTATTGTGATCCCATTTCAAGTTTTAATGATTCTTGATAAATTACAATTCATTCTGTCTTGGCCAAGGTCTTTGAATCAGGAACTATGAAAATGCATGAGATTCTCTTGCTTAAAAAAATAAATGTCGAATTCCATGTTGGCTACTGACAAACCTTCATGCACACTAATGCAACACCTAAAATACCCTCTTTGTGATTGTTAAGCAATCAAAAGATATATCAAAGTGTTGCAGGATGCACACAAGGTTACCATCGTGCCTCAAGTCCGAGAACTAGCCATGTACTATCATAACATAGAAATTCTTATTTTGACAAACAAAGTTTCTAGCTAAGAATTTTTTGCGGGCTATATTCGATGTACTTGTTCCCTAACAAGCACCCATATATATGCACTTGCGTCTCTACACTAATGCTAATGGAATACGATATCTTCATCTCACTAGCATGCATCATATGTGCGAGTCTTACTGAGCTATTTAATGTCTCATCTCAAAAAAATCTCGACACTGAACTTATTTAAGACCAAAGCCTTAAAGACATTTCCATAATCGCCATTCTATGTGTGACCATGCCCCGTAGTTAAATTTGATCTGAGGACTTTATCTAATATGCAGAAATAAAAGATGCATGACATAAAATAAAAAAAATGTCTTTTTATTAATATGATTCCCAATAAAATTATCTTTACAAAAGAAAAAGAGTACAATACACCCAATTCAATTAGAGCGTTGGGCATCCTACTCTAACATTATGTATATCATGTTCCATGTTGATGTATCTTCTGATTGTCTGACAATTATGAAGGGGATACGTTGAATATTGCATTGATAGTATGGAGGTTAATGAGTAGTCAACAAATGATCCATCACTAGTCTGACAGAACAAGTGAATCTCATATATTTTTATAGTTCAAAACTTAGAAATCCTTGGCCAAAGCGGGATGAATGTTAGATGGAATTTTCTAACGATTTATCATGAGTCATTACAACTTGAAATGGAATCATAATTGCTACAACTTTAATATTGCAAACTCAAGTGCAGGTTATGTTAAGTAATAAATTTCCTGGGAGTCCAAAGTCGATCCACATGGAAGTTGTTTGAAGTTTTTAAGTTTATATTTCTTAAAAGATGGGTTGAATTAGATTTAGATTATAAAGAAAAATTTATACTATAACTAAGAAATCAAATAAAGTACTGAAAATTAGGGATCCGCTCTTGAGTTTTAGATAGAAGAACGATTATTTATTATTTTTATCTCTTTTAAATGCCACTATTGAAATCTATACATAATGAAGGTTTCAATGAGAAAATGTTATTAAATAGCTCATGTATTAAGATAATGATGATATTGTCTTACTATTTAAAAACTATCTCTTAACACCAATACTTGTTTATGGGATTAAGTATTTATGCACACCTTTATCTAGAACAAATCAAGGTTTCACGTGAGTAGCCGATAGAGTAGAACCACATAATAAGCTAAATGAACTCAAGTATTTGTTGTTCCATTGGTGATACAAAAATCAAGAATCACCACTAAACAAGAAGGGTTTTAACACCAAAACTTATTTATGGGATTAAATATTTATGCACACCTTTATCTATAACAAATGAAGGTTTCATATTAGTATTCGATGGAGTAGAATCATACAATAAGCTAAATGAAACTAAGTATTTGTTGTGCCATTGGTAATACATAAATCAAGAATTAAAATAAAAATACAACACACCTGAACATTATGCACTTTTATAACCTTTCATTTTCCTCCATCAAGAGGTTCACCCTTTCTCCTCAACTAAATAAAATTTAGAAAGACATAATGTAAGTAGAAAATACTAAAAATAGAAGAGAAACAAGAAAGTATATTTCTATTACTACTAGAAACTTTGCCTAAAGAAAGACAACAATAAAACTTTATTTCCTCCTCTAAGGATTTTTGTGTATCTTGAATGCCATCCAAAAGGCCTGTTTAGAGTAGAAGTGCCTAATTTAACATCTCTATATTCACTCCAAAAGCATTCCAAATTAACTTCAAATGTGCTCTAAATTCATATGTCCTTTTCAGATATGATTTTTCTCATATATTTTTCTATATGAAATCAACTGATTTTGGAAAAGTGATCAACATAAAATTTGTATTTTTCTCTATTAGCTTCATTTTTCAACTTGAATCACCTAATTTCAACCATTATAGAGAAAGTTATACTTGATTTAATGAGATATGTTAGCATAGATAGATCTCTTCTAATACACGCATTTGGATGAATTTTCTACTTTAATCAAAGTTGGATTAACCTGAGCTTCCAACAGTAAAGTTGTATTTCTATCTCTTACCTTTCAAATGGAGTAAGATTCAGGTTCATAAGGCTTTTGAACATGGAGTTATACCCACAATATTAAAATTGCACAAGTCTACAAACATGCTTATTTTGAATTTAATGCAAACCCAACAATCACTTACAAAGTTCAAGTAATTTCTTGAATATATTTTGATCTAAACATGATGGACTTAGGCAAAAAAATGGTCATTTTCTACTAATTGTGATGCTTCTTTGATCAAATGAAATATTATCTCCCAACTTGCTCACAAAACGTGTTGTCTTTTTTAGTTTCATTTTGGTTCTTTTTTATCTCTTTTTGTTTATTGATTCCCTAACACAAAATATTAATAAAACTATAATATTAACAAGAATAAATCAAGGAAAGTATAAGAAATTTGATACAAAAATATGTCAAAATATGCACTAATCAAATTCCTCCACACTTAATCCTTGCTCATCCTCGAGCAAGCCAAAAGTAAACCTAA
>CM033112.1:8705151-8753198 GCA_019321725.1 Paulownia fortunei
GGTCCAATGGAAATATTTCACACCCAATTTTATGAGCCCATGAAATATTTTATCGGTAGTCAACTCTTTGACGATTGTATCACTATACACCCTTAAGTTTGTTTTGCCTCACCTCTTCTCATATACCCCAATTTTATGAGCCCATATGGTACTAAGTGTCAAACAATACCCATCAAACTTTCATGTAGATAGAGCATCAAGATGTCCCACAACTCATGGTCAACATAATGACGATTCCATCCCACGAGCATCTCTATGCTTGGTAGAGATCACAGCTTTCCAATACAAGACCACCCCACGACTCATGGTCAGTGATCAAGTGCGGTAGCGGTCGTCATGTCTCTATCTTTGATGGTAGGCATGGAACGATAGGTCCTACCTAACTTGTCCATTTTTGTTTGAAATCGAATTTCAAAAAATTCTTTTACTTAATTTTAATAAATTAAGTGGGGTTTAATTTTATCCAAGACCTCATCATAATTTAAATTATGTTGGTTATTTAATGCATGACATCATAATATCATTCCACAAGCATAAAAGCATTAAATAAAATCCTAAGCATGCATCTAATACATACTTAAATAAATGGATGATCATGAACCAGTCCTATGCGGTCCATTTGAGCCAAAAATGGACCTAAGGTCAGTCTAAGGGTAATAAAATGGAATAGAACCTATTCTATTACATAATTGTATCCCATACAATCATGGGCCTTCTTTTTTATTCTCCTTCGTCTTCCAAAGAAAAGAAAAACCTTACCATCTATTCTACTCTCTTTACAGAAAATAAAATAACTTACATAAATGAAATAAGAGGCTCGCAGGCCCCATTTTAAAACCCAAAAATATTAAATAAAATCAATCACATTGATCCAATGGCTCATGATCATCCCATACATGTTCATAATTAACATCATATGTAATTATCAAAATATGTAAATTTACCAAATTGTTAAACGCAAATTTTCTTTTAACTTGGTATAATTTTTAATTGCTTGAAAAATAATTTTTCAGAAAAAATTAAAATTAACATTTAATTTTAATATTCCAGAAAATAAAAAAATAAAAAAAAAAATAAAAAAAAAACGGACCTGGAACGACACGACGAGCAGCACCACTGCTGCCCGTCGGGCGCGCAGCGGGCGCCTAGCGCCCGCTGTCGGGTGCCGGGTGACGGCGCCCAGCGCCCAGCGCCCGCTGTCGGTGCCGGGCGCCGGGTGGGCGACGGGCGCCCGCGCCCAGCGCCGGGTGACGGGCGACGGCGCGCCACCCGCGTCGGGTGCCTGACACCCGACGCCGGCGATTTTTTATTTTTTTTTATATTTAAACAATTTAAATAAGCAATTAAAATTATTCCAATTAAAAATTTCTAAAATATGCAAAATCAAAATTTACATAATTAACATGAATTTAAACAATTTAAAAACATGTATTCATAAATCCGAAATTCACTAAATAAGCGAAATCGTGGCTCTGATACCACTGTTGGGTTCGCTATAATCGCAGGGGTATACGCAGCGGAAAATTAAAATTTTTATCAAACATAAATTTAACCCCTTTGATTCGAAAGCGATTTTAACGATCGCGCTTATTCAAGTGAATATATAAATAAATATAAAATCGGATTATACCTTTCGTGCACTCCGGTTGTTGTAGGGAATGAAGCAATCAATTGCTTATCCTGGACTATCAGAACTCGCAGGGATCCAAGTGTCTCCCTCTATCAGGTCCACGATACGGAAATCAACACCAATCAAAAAGGATTCGCTAGTATCCTTTTAATTGTTTACTAATCTAGAACCGAGAGTATTTTTCAAGAACAATAAAAGATTGATTCTTTAAGTTCTTGAAACAATAATATGAAGATAACAAGAAACTGATTTTTTTTTTCTTTCTTTTCTTTTCTTGAAGAGTAAAAATAGAAGACTTAAACACAAAATATTTTTGCTCAAATTTTTGAATTTTTTTTTATTATGTAATTTTCATCCTCATATATATAGGACTGAAATTTTTAATCTTTTCCAACTCTTGGAAAATTTTTCTATTTTGAACTACTTCAAAACTTTATCTTGGAAGGATTCCAAATTTTTCAAAAACTCTTCTTTTTTCACTCTTCTATTGTATGTGGACTAATTTGAGACTATATATTAATCATCAAAATTGTCTACATACATTGTTGATATTAATTTGAACTCTTCAAATAATATCAAGATAGATATATATCATATATATATACTATAATTATATTTATACATAAATTAAATCTTAGTGGCCTATTTTATCCTATAAAATTGGTCACTATATTTATTTATCTATAAATATGTTTAAATAAATAAATCATATTTATTTAATTTATTCTTTTCATACTTTAGTGAGCTTCTTAAGTGATCCACATTTATTTTGGGCTTGGACTCAAAAATCCCCAAATCAATTCAATTGATTCAATCCCAATTTAATCAATCCAATTGATTAATTTAATTTACTCCAATTGGGCTTCCTAATCAAATTAGGTCCAATTAAATAATCCAATTACTTAATTGAATAATTTAATTTAACTATTAAATTAAATAGAACCTTAATTAATTAATTGATCAGTATTAATTAATTAATTTCCAACCATTGGATAAAATCTAAAATTAAAAATGTTACTTTCCATAAAGATGTGTGACCCTCTTAGGTTCACTACTAAGCTAGTAGTGGGTTTGCAACATTTGCAACTTATGAATAACAATTATTCCAATTAATTAATCTAATTAGTTAATCCGCTTAGAATCAACTCTTTAATTCAAGAACCTCACTATCCATGAAAACACCTAGCAAGTAATCATGGCAAACTAGTCTTAGGTGAAATAGCGAGTAAACCTATTTCAGTTGCGAGTACCATACACGTACGGTCTTTCGACAGCTAATCTCCTGATTGAATCTAAGGCATGGATTATAAGTCGAAATCCTAAATGATTCAATTGCTGTGATCCCATTTCAAGTTCCAATGATTCTTGATGAATCACAATTCATTCTGCTTGGCCAAGGTCTTTGAATCACGAACTATGAAAACACAGGAGATTCCCTTATTTTAAAAAAACAAGTGTCGAATTCTATGTTGGCCACTGACAAACCTCCATGCACACCAGTGCAACACCCAACATACCCCCTTTGTGATTGTCAAGCAGCAATCAGAAGATATATCAAAGTGCTGCAGGATGCACACAAGGCTACCATCGTGCCTCAAGTCTAAGGACTAGTCGTGTACTATCGCAACACAGAAATTCTTATTTCGACGGGCAAAGCCTCCAACTAAGAATTTCTTGCGGGCCATATTCGTGTACTTGTTCCCTAACAAGCACCCACATAATGCACTTACGTCTCTACGCTAATGCCAATGGAATGTGACATCCTCGTCTCACGAGCATGCATTATATGTACGAGTCTTACTGAGCTATTTGATGTCCCATCTCAAAAAACTCTCGACTCAAAACTTATTTAAAACCAAAGCCTTAGAGGTCGCCATCATATGCGCGACCATGCCCCGTAGCTAAATTGGTCTAAGGACTTTATCTAATGTGCAGAAAAAAAATGCAAGACATAAGATAAAGAAAATGCCTTTTTATTAATATGATTCCCAATAAGATTGTCTTTACAAAAGCAAAAGAGTATAATACACCCAATCTAATTGGGGCGTTGGGCATCCCACTCTAACAGCTCCAGCGCTTCGCTCAATAAGTACATGCTTCAAGTATCATCAAACTCACCTACAATGCATAAACTACGTGAGCTAATGCTCATTAAATGAAAATCATGCATGCGGAAGGGATAATCCAACATAAATGCAATGTTTTCTATGAGGTTCATGACAAGAATGCAACTTATGCATAAAAATAGTTCATTCAAAATCAGTTTCCATCACTAGCCCTTGGCCCACCTACTATGTACCGAATAGAGCTCTCAACAATATCAATAATCACATGGTCATAAATAGATCGACACAGTTCAGGGGCCATCTCCTAAGATCACCAAAGGTCGACCCCCGTCTTTCCCTATGACCCTCCAAAAGTCTTCCCACCAGCAGCGTCGATAAGGGCACAGTCAAGTGGTCTACCCTCTCGTGACCACCAGAGGCACACCCCCTATCAACCCTATGATCCTCCGAGAAGTAATACTTACGGCGACCTAAAATATCATATAAATAAGCCACACATGCCTCGATACACTAGTAGTGGCCAACCAAAATATTTTCTTTCTTGAAAATAATGTCATGCGTGCAAAAACCTCAACTGTGAGCACGTGTTATGCATAACATATATATGTTGACGAATGACATGTCCAATAACACAACGGATCCTATATCCCATCATTCAAGCAACATATACACTATAAGATATCTATAATACTCACAATACACATATCCAGACACAAGGATCACCTTTAATACAGATAATGCACAAAATACTATGTTCATGCATTGTAGTTGCAAATGGATTTTCACTTACCTTTCACCTTTGATATCCTACTAAAGGTTAACAAGATTTTCCTCCCTAACCTTAGATATAAGGCTGCCTGTAAAAGTATAACGTATTAATTTTCATTCTTAATGAATAGGTTTCTATATCAAATCTCATAAGGGATCTTAAATCTTAAATTTAATTAAGTAACAATCAAAACTTAAAATTTTATACTTCACCCCAATTAGAACCTTTTAAATACCTTAATTTCTCGTCTTGAATTATTCTAATATTATTTAACTGATATGTTATAATCCTGTAACCAATTCCTCAATTTAATTAACTCCGTCATCCAATTAATACAAGATAATAAAATCGAATCTTTGTAACTAATTTTGAATTAAAGGTGTATATTAATTATTGTCTCACAGGTAGATAAATAGTTAACTTGGATTAAAAACTTTCTTTCAAATTAGAAATAAACGACATAAACATATATTTTTATCCATACAAAAATAAGAAGGGACTTACCTAAAATTTTCTCAAATTTCTACGATTGAAATTTGTTCTTTCTTTCTCCCTTCTTCTTTTTCTTTTTCTTTTTCTTTTCCTGTCGTGCTATTTGTTCTTCACTTTTTTTTTCTCTTCTTTCTTTTTTTCTTTTCTCTTTTCCTTTCCTTTGCTGCCGCGAATGTGTGTGTGGTGTTAATGGTGTGTGTGTTTTAATAACTTAACTATTACTTAACTACTAAGAAAACCTAATATAATATTATAACATATGTATACTTATCCTTAATATAATATAATATATTATAACCTAATATAATATATTATAACATATGTATAATATCTTATAACTATTACTACCCTGTACATGCGTACATATATGCATATATATATATATATATATATTTGGTACATCAACCCCTAAGTATATATATATATATATATATATATATATATATTATTCTTATATATATATATAATTAATACATAATATTTATTTATTTATTCGCATAGTTTATCCTACATCCATAAACACAATGATACCACCTTTAATTTACGTGTATCGTAATCGTATCTGATAGTTGATACCTAAATCCTCGTATCTTAGTACCAACTCAACCAATTAGGTTAAAGAATTTGGAGATTAATATCGGGTAACAACTTCAGAAGTATCAATTATAGTGCATTATGAAATATCAATTAAAATGCAAATGACACATACGTAACATGAAATTCATGAACTATATTGGCCAAGTAAGTAGCGCAAGGCTCGGGTATTACAAAGTATTTGGGCAGAGTGAGGAATAAAACAATCAAGTGAGAATTTAAGTCACTAGAATATCATTGGGTCAGTTAAGTCCTAAGAACTTAAATACACAGAAGCGAGATTTTGAGAAGCAACTAAATCCAAGACCAGAGCAATGCACTTAGCAGGGCTAAGAGGTTACAAATGAGGACACGTGTACCTTTAGAGGATTAAATTACATCTGTAAACCTCATATTGATAAGTCACTAAAGTCCAAACTAATAGATAGAAAGCATAAATGAGGCAGATAGGATGTAAAAGATAACAAACTGCAAATAGTGTCAAACTGTGACTACGCAGTAGTATGATAGAACAGTTGCTAGTATTACGAGAAAAGTAAGTATAACAGGCAAAAATTGAGAAGGCTATAAAAAGAAGCTAAAGACTGAAGCAACATAACTCTTTGATAATCCTTTGAGTTCTTAACACAACAAAGACAAGAAAGAAAGAAAATACACAAAGAGGTGAAAGGAGTCTAAGACAAAAACACCCAACAAATCCTTCATATGCAGATTTAATTGTTGAGTGATACACTTATCACTAACACCAAAGAGCCTTTGGTGTGAAATTGGACCTATGTGGGAAAAGTTCAAACTCGAACCTATGTGAGAAGACCAGGTTTGCAGTATCAACAAAGTTTAGAGAATGAGAGGCTAAAAAGAAATGGATATCTTAGTTCGGGGAACTAAGTGATCATATTAGAACTGAAGTTGTTAACTTCAAAAACAGTTCTAGTAGATTCCTCTAGTGTGTCTAGAGTAGAGTGGAATAGAAGGACTACCACACCTTCTAACCACTACAAATTATTGTGTCATTTACATTTTTGCATTTTATATTTTCACAATTAGATTTACCTGCTTTATATAACTGTAGTTGTGTTTATCTGTTTACATTATTGAACTGCATCACACAGTATACAAAAATGCCACATGTGTACTTAGGTGTTTAACTAGTTTCCACTGCATAACTCTGTAGTTCATTGAATTGTTCTCGATAGTCAACACCAACTAGAATAGTCTAGTGAGCGAATAGTTGCTTTTACAATAAACAAAATCAGGCGACAGTATCTCAAAATAGTTGACTATTAATTTCAATCGGTGTTTAAAATGCATGAAAAATTATGAAAGGTCTATTCATCCCACCCCCTCTTGACCTTTTCATGCTACTTGGAACCAATACACACAATATGAGGTCTTCATTAAAATCTTTCTCTAACCAACTTCTAGAAGAAATCAAAGGATCAATCACACTTGATGAGAGAAATTTTATGTACTTCAGATTAAGAAATCAAAGTTCAATGTAATGAATGAAGCCTTGGCTATGTTACACTCATAAAATTGGGAGGAAAACAACTTAAGTGCTCATAATGTTGAGCTTAGTCGCTTGAACACATATTTGGCAGACTTGTCAGTGCCTAAGCACCCATTAATTATGCCTTGGCCACTGGTTAAGGGACAACAACTTGGAAAGAAGACTAGAGCCTAGGTGGCCATTAGCAAAACCCAGGTGCTCCATTTACAAGCAGATCGATAGAAGCAGGAGTGCTAATGCACCCTTATCTTTGCCCTGGCGCTCTAAACACATACAAAGAGGGCAGAATCTACAACCTTTAGGCGCCCATTGGAAGATCTATTGTTATTTTATTATTTTTCTTGTTAATCTTGGATAGATTGTTTTCCGTTCAATTTGGATAGATTGTTTTCCGTTCATTTTTATAAAGGAAGTAACACTCATTGTTTATATTTTTCACTTAACTCTACTTATATTCCTATTTTTGTTATTTTTAATAAATAGGTAGGTGTCCACAAGAAACTCCCACCTAGGCACAGAGAACTTTCGCTAAAAAAGAAATTCCTAGATAATAAAATTAGGAAATTATTTTTCTAACTTTCATCCAAGCTTTGTCAAAGATTTCCAAATCAAGTACTATGGAAAACATAGAAGATTCACATATTTATCTGATAGGTAACAAATCTATTGTTGGTCACTTGTTAACCTCTATACATAATTGTATTTCATCAAAAATATTCTCCTTGTGATTATCAAGTAATCAAGAATAAATCAAAGTACAATAAATCATGTATAAGGTTATACTGGTACCTCAAATATAAGGACTAATTCTTGCACTATCTTAATGAGAAAATTCCTTATTCGAAAATATTTCATTTCCAATAAGAAATTTTTAGGCGGGGTTGCGCAGTATACTTGTTCTCCGGCAGGCACCCACATACATACACTAATGTCCCTACATCGATACCCATGGAACGAGACATCTTCCTTGTGAGCATGAATTGTTTGTTCAAGTATTAGTGGATCATTGATGTCCCCTCTCAGTGATATCGACTTAGAATGTTTCAAGACCAAAACTATATTCCACGATTAGTCTAAGGACTTCATCTAAATTAACGCAAAAATAAAAGGAAGAATTACCTATATTATCAACATTGATTGCAAAAATCATTTATACAAAGAGTATTAATTACCTAATCTACTCAGCTCGTTTGCCACTACTCCAATAGTAATAATCTTTAACCGTACAAATATTAGCAAAGTCTAAGTTACGATAATATAAGGCAACTTGTCTATTTTTATATTCAGTTGGCTTAAAATATAAAATTGGTAAATTGGTCTAGAAATTTCTAAATTAATTCTGTAAAACTTGGGTATTGGTCTAGTATTTTATTCTTGATCCAAGTAAACTCTTTATTATTCTTTTATGCCCAATGAAATCAAAATTTCACAACTCAATCTAGTATCGTACCTCACTAAGGTAAAAGGCATAATAAAAGAATTATCGATCCTGAATAAAATAAAATATATCCATTTTTTATGCATGTAATTATGAAATATGCATAAAAAAATTTAACTCTATATGGGCCACGATAACATTTGGTGCATTTTGTTGAGATCATGTGGCTCATGGGAGTGAATAGGAAATATCCCATATAAAATATTGACACATGGTCTGTAATACCCGAGCCTCGCACTACTCACCTGGCCAATATAGTTCATGCATTTCATGTTACGTATGTGTCATTTGTATTTTAATTGATATTTCATAATGCACTATATTTTATGTGGCATCTTTAATAATTAAACTTCTGAAGTTGTCACCCGATATTAGTCTCCAAATTCATTAACCTAATTGGTTGAGTTGATACAAAGATATGAGGATTTAAGTGTCAACTATCAGATACAATTACGATACACGTAAGTGAAAGGTGGTATTGTTGTGTTTATCAGTGTAGGATAAACTATGCAAATAAATACACTTAAGAATTTACAATCTCTTAATTAATATATATACATATACATATATATATATATGTATAGATGAACGAAATATATATATAAGTATATATGCGTGTAACACCCCCATTACTACACAACTAGATATATATTATAATTTAACATGATAGAACCTGTGTGCATGCATGGAATATTTTTTTTTTGTAACACTTTAAGAAAAGATATATCACTTTTTACAAGCACAACCCTGTTTAAAATACTTTCTAACACATATCATGTATATAGCAGGATCAATATTTATATAAAAACACAACACCCACAATAACCCAATATTTACATACTTATTTACAGTAAAGTTGTAAAAGCGAAATATAGTACCAGTCTAAAATATAATACAACAGACTCAAAATATAACAAGCCAACAAAATAGCCCAACAGGTCGTCATCCATGTACACACTCTCTCAGACACCTGCAGGAGCTCCAACCGCCGCCCAGCCAATAAAAGATGCTTCAGGTATCGTCGTACTCACCTACAATGCATAAACTATATGAGCTAACGCTCAGCAAGTAAAGATTATGCATGTCAAAGAATAATCCACAATATCGAGTCATGCATCTCAACATGCTATGCCATAATGCAATTTTATGCATCAAAATATTTCTCTCAAAATCATTTCTTTCTTGGGCCCCTAACCAACGCTACTATCCCATGCACCGGAAAAGAGCTCTGTATACCGCCATAATCCAATGGCTAATAATCATATAAGCATGCAAATCCATGCATACTCATACGCATGTAAATCCATGCACACGAACCTGCAAATCCATGCATAAACCATGCAAATCCATGCATGCTTCGGTGCACTAATAGTGGTCAGCAAAATATTTTCCTTTCTCACAATCATGCCGTGCAATGCAAGATTTATCACAATGCGCGTATATGATGCATGCACGTGCCAATGACAATGCCCATGTATGTATGCTGAATTGAGAGTCCTCTACTATGCACATATGATTTATGATATTACATATAATTCACACATCTACTATGTCTATGCATTGTAGTTGCAAATGAATCTTTACTTACCTTTCACTTGGTTGGTGGCTTAGTCTAAATTTGTTTAGTATTCCTCTCCAACCTTAGATGTAAAATAGCCTGTAATATTACCCAACATCAAGCACCATTCCCAATTTGGCAAGTTGAAAGCACAAAATCTCATACTAGACCTTAAACACCAAGCTATAAGCTAACAATCAAGCTTTCACAAACTAGAACCCAATATAGCCCCTCAAATACCTCAATTTCTCATCTTAAATGCATGAAAACATCATGTAATTGAAGTATTATAACTCTAATAGCATGTACCTAATTGTTAACACTCAATAGCAACATATCAAGGTTGAAACATGCTAAGTGATCAAATGTGGCAGATTCACATTTTCATATTTTCTTGCTGTCAAGTTTAGTTGCATGATAATTTTAACATCCCTAAGCATATCCAATCACTCCCAAATTTTTATCACACTTATATAACATGTATATAAATGTAACCATATCATATAATTCTAAAAATCACGGATATAGCTTCCCAAGTTCAGCTCTCTTCACGACATACTGAAACAGATTGTTTCCTACCGTGACAGTTTTGCACACTTCATGACATTAATGGTTTTGGCACCCTTAAGTATATTCAATCACTCCAAAATTTCACCATACTTATATAACATATATAAGGAGACAACCAGGTCATATTATTACCAAAAATAATGGATTTAGCTCCCTTAATTCAGTTTCCTTCACAGCACACCAAAACAGATTTTGCTATTTTGGCAGTTTGAGTGTTTCTCCAATATCATTCTCTATTTCAATTTCCAACTGATAAAACATCATTCCAATACTCTTAACTCATATATGGTCATGTAAATGGTAATAATTATATGTTTTATTCAACATACCATACACTTTTGAAGCCTAAAACACAAGAAAACAGTAAGATGACAGTTTCTGCCACAAGTATTTCCTATTAAGTGTTTGTGATCAAAAACCCTTTCTTTGTGCACCAAAGTCTAACTAAAAACTTACTAACACTTTTATAAGAGATATTGAAATCTTAATAAACCATAAAACCATTCATAATAATCTGAAAACCAAAGGCAAAACCGTAGATAAGTGTTACCTATGCAGATTTTGAGGCTAACTTGATGGTAATCACTTCTTCTTTGCTTTTCTTGCTTTTATTTCAACTTGGAATCAATTTGGATCACTTGGAGACCTTAAGGTGTGTGTTTGGAAGATGAAAATGGCTGAAATGAGGGTCTGGTCGTTGCTTAAGGGTGAAGGGTTTGAGGTGTTAGCTTGAGATGTTAGCTTAAGCTTAATAAGAAAGCATGAGGTGGCAAGTAAATGGAAAATCTGATTTCTCCCTTATCTTGCAGCCCTAATCTTGTGTGTCTCATCTATTTTTATTTGGTTGCAACCTATCTTAATCACCATTCATTCCCATAGGTAATTCCTATGTCCGTTCATTCGATCTCCAAACCGATTCGCATCCGATTCTTAAAGAATTATCTAGTTTGCATTTCTAAAATCATATGCACATAAGGGCCTTGTAATATGACACTTAAATCATATTATATCATGTCCAATATCCCAAGTATGCTAATTTACAAATATATACTTTTGAAATAACTTGATCAAATCAAATTAAACCGTATAAGGTTACTAGTAACACTTTTAGCACTTCTAAAATTATAACCTATATATCCCATCTATATCTAATATTGATCCACCTCATTTTATTCTTATTTCAATATAAAATCAACTACTTAGATTAAGAAATTCAATAACTAATATCGTACAAGAGCTTCAGAATTAAGTTTAATATTCAAGAATGTCGTATAAAATGAAATAAATTATGCAATGTCAATAGAAATGCAAATAGCATATAAAATTAACATGTAATGCATGAATCATATTTGGCCATGTGAGTAGTAAGAGGCTCGGGTATCACATCCTCCCTCCTTATAAAAATTTCATCCCCGAAATTTCACTTACCGAAAAGTTCAGGATACTTAGTTCTCATTTCATCCTCCCTTTCCCAAGTGGCCTCTTCTACTAATTGGTTTCTCCATAACACTTTAACCAATGGAATCTGTTTATTTCTTAGCTGCTTCACTTCTCGTAATAAAATCTGTACAGGCTTTTTTTCGTAGCTCAAATCTACCTTTAATTCCACTAGTTCATTCTTCAGAATGTGAGAAGGATTAGCAATATATTTCCTCAGCATAGACACATGAAATACATTGTGTATTTGGGACATAGATGTTGGCAGATCTAGTCTGTAAGAAACATCACCAATTCTTTCAATCATCGAGAATGGGCCAATGTATCTGGGACTCAATTTTCCTTTCTTCCCAAACCGCATGATGCCCTTCATTGGTGCTACTTTCAAAAACACCTGATCTCCTATTGCAAACTCCAATTCCCTTCTTCGTCGATCTGCATAACTTTTCTGTCGATTTTGGGCAGTTTGCATTCTTTGTCGAATCTGTAACACGGCTTCTGTCATCTCTCGAATCATATCTGGGCCCAAAAGTTTCTTCTCACCAACTTCATCCCAGTGTATCGGAGACCTACATTTTCTGCCATACAATGCTTCATAGGGAGCCATTCAAATGCTAGTCTGATAGCTGTTGTTGTACGAAAACTCCACCAAAGGTAGGAATTTACTCCACTGACCTTGGAAGTCTAATACACAGGCTCTGAGTATATCCTCCAACGTCTGTATTGTTCGTTCAGATTGTCCATCCGTCTGAGGATGATATGCTGTACTAAATGATAATTGTGTTCCCAAAGCTTTGTGTAAACTCCTCCAAAAAGTAGACAAAAATCTTGAATCTTTGTCAGAAATAATAGACAATGGCACACCATGAAGTCTAATAATCTCCTGAATGTATAATTGGGCATAGCGATCCATGGAATAGGTAGAACATATGGGAAGAAAATGAGCAGACTTGGTCAATCTATCGACGATAACCCAAATAGCATCATGACTCTTAGTAGTCTTTGGCAAACCAGTTACGAAATCCATGGTGATCCTTTCCCATTTCCATTTTGGAATAAGTAGAGGTTGTAAAGTCCCTGCGGGTCTTTGATGTTCGGCCTTTATTTGCTGATATGTTAAACATTGCTCCACATGTTGGGCGATGTTCTTTTTCATACCCGGCCACCAATAATGCGATTTCAAGTCTCTATACATCTTAGTAGCCCCTGGATGTACTGAATAAGGGGTTGAATGTGCCTCTTTTAAAATGTCTTCCGAATGTTATCAATATTTGGCACACAAAACCGCCCTCTAAATTGTAAAATATCATCCTGAGTCATCTTAAATTCAGTAGACTTCCCTGCAGCAACATATTTTCTCATATTGATGAGATATTCATCATCTCGTGATCCTATCAATTAGCGTAGGCTGAAGCATCAGGGCTGCCAACTTTGCCTCTATTACTCCTGTCTGTAAAATCTCTATATTCATTTTTTGCAAATCATTCAGTTCCGATTTCTGAATTAAAGTCATAGCCATTGTACTTTGTGTGGATTTTTGGCTCAATGCATCAGCTACAACGTTGGCTTTACCTGGGTGGTAATTGATCACACAATCATAATCTTTTACCAGTTCTAGCCATCTTCGCTGCCGCATATTCAACTCTTTCTGTGTGAAGAAGTATTTGAGGCTCTTGTGATCAGTATAGATCTTGCACCGTTCACCATATAAATAGTGCCTCCATATTTTAAGCGCAAATACTACAGCAGCAAGTTCCAAGTCGTGCGTGGGGTAATTCTTTTCGTACTCTTTAAGTTGCCTGGATGCATACGCAATTACTTTTCCATTCTGCATCAGTACACATCCTAATCCATTCTTCGACGCATCACTGTAAATTACGAATCCTCCCGTACCTGATGGAATTGAGAGAATAGGTGCTGAAGTCAGTCTCTTTTTCAGCTCCTGGAAACTTCGCTCACACATATCTGTCCATCTAAACATCACCCCTTTTCTGGTTAATTGTGTCAATGGCATTGCAATCTTGGAGAACCCCTCCACAAATCTTCGGTAATATCCAGCTAAACCCAGAAAACTGCGCACCTCTGAAGGATTAGTAGGTTGCATCCAGTTGTTAATAGCTTCAACTTTACTTGGATCTACTGATATTCCCGCTCCTGATATAACATGTCCCAAGAATACCACACGATCCAACCAGAACTTGCATTTCTTGAATTTGGCATATAACTGCTTCACTTTCAGGACCTCTAGTACTTGTGTTAAATGTGCGGCATGTTCTTCTTTAGTTCTGGAGTAAACTAGAATGTCATCTATGAACACAATAACAAATTTATCCAAAATTCTTTAAACACTTTATTCATCAGATCCATGAATGCTGCTGGAGCGTTAGTCAATCCAAATGGCATCACCAAAAATTCATAGTGCCCATATCTTGTACTAAATGCCGTCTTAGGATATCCTCTTTCTTTATTTTCAATTGATGGTACCCAGAGCGTAAGTCAATCTTTGAAAATATTGCGGCACCCTGAAGTTGGTCAAATAAATCATCGATTTTGGGTAACGGATACTTATTCTTAATTGTGACCCTGTTCAACTCTCGATAATCGATGCACAGTCTCATGGTGCCATCCTTCTTACGTAAAAATAGAACTGGTGCTCCCCAAGGTGAAAAGCTCGGTCTGATGAATCCCTTGTCCAACAAGTCTTGTAATTGTACTTTCAATTCTTTCAACTCCAATGGAGCCATTTTGTAGGGAGTTTTTGAGATTGAAGATGTTCCTGGTTGTATGTCAATAACAAACTTTATTTCACGATCTGGTGGCAATCTCGGGAGATCATCTGGGAATACTTCAGTATATTCCCGTACCACTGGTATTTCACTCAAGTTGGTGGGTGTTGTTCCTCAATGTTCATGACACTCACCAAGTACCCTTCGCAACCATCATCGAGTAATCGTTGTGCCTTCACTGCTGAAATCATAGGAAATCTGAAATTCTTCACAATGCTGGCAAATGTGAAAGACTCTTTCCCAGAAAGTTGAAATATCACCGTCTTTTCCTTACAGTTGATAGTAGCCCCATACTTTGACAACCAATCCATGCCCAAAATAACATCATAATCCTTCATATCCAGTACAATCAAATCAGCATGTAATTCTCTACCTTCAACAAGTATAGCACAAGCTCTCAAAATCCGATCGGTTTGTCTAGCATCTCCAGAGGGAACTGTTACACTATAACTAATTTTTGCTACATCTGGTATTCTACCCAGCCTCTTCACGTACTCAGTGGATGCAAATGAATGCGTGGCTCCAGAATCAAATAATACAAGTGTTGGAACACTAGAAATATAAAGTGTACCTGTTACCACCGATGCATTTGCTTCTGCATCCGCCCTGGTCATGGTGAACACCTTGGCTGGTACATTCTTTTGAATGGTCTGATTCTGTTTACCTGGGCAAAATTTAGCAATATGTCCCGGTATTCCACATCGAAAACACGTCCTGGTTTCTATATAGCAGCCTCCAGTATGTCGATTACCACATTTCTGACACACAGCTTCTGGCATTGGTGCTTTTCCTTGTTCGACCCGTGGCCTCTTATTTTGACCTTCTTGTTGTTGGCCTTGTTCTCCTTAAAATTTAAATCCCGGCTTCTGTATTTGGATCAGCTTCTGCATTTAAACTGGCCTCTTTTGCCCCACAGTCCATCTCTGTCCCTGCTGTCTGAATTGCTGTCGAACCTCTTGTGCACGAGCGATTCTCAATTCAGCCTGTTCTGCTACTAGTGCCCTCTCAGCCACCTGTGAAAATGTCACCCCTTGAGTACCCGCCATATTCACATCCCGATATAATTCTGGCCTCAAACCCTCCATAAATCTCTCTACTTTAAGTGCTTCAATGCTGACCATGTGCGTAGCGAACCTGGACAGTTGTTCAAATTTACGAATATATTCCCCAATAGTCATTGCTCCTTGTCGCAGTTGTATAAACTCATTCATCTTCATCATGCGAACTGGGGCCATGAAATATTTATTTCGGAATAACTCCTTGAATATGTCCCAGCTCATGGTAGTAATGTCCTCTATGCTGCTGATCATGTCCCACCAATGGCCCTGCACTACCGCGAAGCATGAAAGTGGCACACATTACCCTCTCCTCTACTGGCACCCTGCTATACTGGAACATGTTTTTCAGGTCCTCAACCAGTCCTCTGCAGCGGTAGGATCAATCGCATCCTCAAATGTTGGGGGATCCAGCTAAATCGTTCTCCCACCATATATATATAGTCCGCCCACTGTTGGTTTACCTCCACCCGCGGTTGTTCACCATTATTCCTTTGTCAAATCAGTTGCTGAATTTGCTCAGACTGTCGTTCAATTAACTCTTTTAATCGGTAATCATAGTATCTCGATCATTACGGGTCGATATTCATGGGGGTGGGTATCTCATTTCTCTGTGCTCTGGCACCACCACTGCTCTCACCACGAGTTCTCACCATTTTGCAGTGCTATTTTACACAAGTTGACAACATATGGCCAATATAATTCATGGAATATGTAATGCAATATATGATAATGTAAAACTTACTAGCGTGGCTGCGCTCCGCAAGTTCTAAGATCATGTACATGGACAGTCTACAGAATCAAGACCTGGGCTCTGATACCACTCTGTAACACCCCCATTACGACACAACTAGATATATATTATAATTTGACATGATAGAACCTGTGTGCATGCATGGAATATTTTTTTTAACACTTTAAGAAAAGATTAAATCACTTCTTACATGCACAACCCTTTTAAAATACTTTATAACACATGTCATGTATGTAGCAGGATCGGTATTTATATAAAAGCACAACACCCACAACGACCCAATATTTACATACTTATTTATAGTAAAGTTTTAAAAGCGAAATATAGTACCAGTCTAAAAATATAATACAACACAGACTCAAAATATAACAAGCCAACAAAATAGCCCAACAGGTCGTCATCCATGTACACACTCTCTCAGACACCTGCTTGAGCTCCAGTCGCTGCCCAGCCAATAAAAGATGCTTCAGGTATCGTCGTACTCATCTACAATGCATAGACTATATGAGCTAACGCTCAGCCAGTAAAGATTATGCATGTCAAAGAATAATCCACAATATCAAGTCATGCAACTCAAAATGCTATGCTCACAGCACACCAAAACAGATTTTGCTATTTTGGCAGTTTGAGTGTTTCTCCAATATCATTCTCTATTTCAATTTTCAACTGATAAAACATCATTCCAATACTCTTAACTCATATATGGTCATGTAAATGGTAATAATTATATGTTTTATTCAATATACCATACACTTTTGAAGCCTAAAACACAAGAAAATAGTAAGATGACAGTTTCTGCCACAAGTATTTCCTATTAAGTGTTTGTGATCAAAAACCCTTTCTTTGTGCACCAAAGTCTAACTAAAAACTTCCTAACACTTTTATAAGAGATATTGAAATCTTAATAAACCATAAAACCATTCATAATAATCTGAAAACCAAAGGCAAAACCGTAGATAAGTGTTACCTATGCAGATTTTGAGGCTAACTTGATGGTAATCACTTCTTCTTTGCTTTTCTTGCTTTTATTTCAACTTGGAATCAATTTGGATCACTTGGAGACCCTAAGGTGTGTGTTTGGAAGATGAAAATGGCTGAAATGAGGGTCTGGTCGTTGCTTAAGGGTGAAGGGTTTGAGGTGTTGGCTTGAGATGTTAGCTTAAGCTTAATAAGAAAGCATGAGGTGGCAAGTAAATGGCAAATCTGATTTTCTCCCTTATCTTGCAGCCCTAATCTTGTGTGTCTCATCTATTTTTATTTGGTTGCAACCTATCTTAATCACCATTCATTCCCATAGGTAATTCCTATGTCCGTTCATTCGATCTCCAAACCGATTCGCATCCGATTCTTAAAGAATTATCTAGTTTGCATTTCTAAAATCATATGCACATAAGGGCCTTGTAATATGACACTTAAATCATATTATATCATGTCCAATATCCCAAGTATGCTAATTTACAAATATATACTTTTGAAATAACTTGATCAAATCAAATTAAACTGTATAAGGTTACTAGTAACACTTTTAGCACTTCCTAATATTGATCCACCTCATTTTCTTCTTATTTCAATATAAAATCAACTACTTAGATTAAGAAATTCAATAACTAATATCGTGCAAGAGCTTCAGAATTAAGTTTAATATTCAAGAATGTCGTATAAAATGAAATAAATTATACAATGTCAATAGAAATACAAATAGCATATAAAATTAACATGTAATGCATGAATCATATTTGGCCATGTGAGTAGTAAGAGGCTCGGGTATCACAATGCGGAGTATAAAATAAATGATACCATAATATATATATATATTATATATATATATGCATATATGCGTGTACAGTGTGGTGTATAATATATTACACATGTTATAACATATTGTAGCACATAAGTATACATATGTTATAATATATTATATTAGGTTTCTTAATTGTTAAGCGATAATTATGTATTAACACACACGTCCGCAAGGCAACAAAGAAAGGAAAAAAATTAGTTACAAAGATTTGATTTTATTATCCTGTATTAATTGGATGAAAGAGCTAATTTAATTGAAGGATTTGTTACGGGGATTATAACACATCAATTAGATAATATTAAAATGAATTTGAGATGAGAAATTAAGGTATTCAAAAGGTTCTAATTGGTGTGAGTATAAATTTTAAGGTTTGATTGTTATTTAATTAAATTTAAGATTTAAGACCCCTTATGAGATTTGATATAGAAACCCATTGATTAAGAATAAAAATTAATACGTTATACTTTTACAGGCAACCTTATATCTAAGGCTAGGAAGGAGAATCTTGTTAATTTTCAGTAGGATATCAAAGGTGAAAGGTAAGTGAAAATTCATTTGCAACTACAATGCATGAACATAGTATTTTGTGCATTATCTATATTAAATGTGATCTTTGTATCTAGATATGTGTATTGTGAGTATTATACATACCTTATAGTGCATATATTGCTTGGATGATGGGACATAGGATCCGTTGTGTCATTGGACATGCCATTCATCAGTATACATGTTCATACATAACATGTGTTCACATTTGAGGCTTTTGGCACGCATGACATTATTTTCATAAAGAAAATATTTTGGTTGGTCACTACTAGTGTACCGAGGCCCATGTGTGGCTTATTTATATGATATTTGTGGCGCCACAAGTATTACTTCTCAGAGGATCATAGAAGTTGATATGGGGTGTGCCTCTGGTGGTCACGAGAGGGTGGACAACTTGACTGTGCACTTATCGACGCCGCTGGTGGGAATATTTCTGGAGGGTCACAGGGGAAGACAGGGGGTGGACCTCTGGTGATCCCAGGAGATGGCCCCGGACTGTGTCGATCTACTTATGGTCATGTGATTATTGATCTTGTTGAGAGCTCTATCCGGCACATAGTAGGTGGGCCAAGGGCCTAGTGATGGAAAATGATTTTTGAATGAACTATTTTTTTATGCATAAGTTTGCATTCTTGTCATAATTTCATAGAAATGTATTGCATTTCGGTTGGATTATTCTTCAGCATGCATGATTTTCATACTAAGCATTAGCTCACGTAGTTCATGCATTGTAGGTGAGTTTGATGATACTTGAAGCCACAGACTTACTAAGCGAGTGGCTGGAGCTCCTATAAGTTCTGAGGATTAGTGTACATAGATGATGACCTGTTCGGATGGTTGTTAACTTATTTGATTTTGCAGTCTATTGTATTAGATTTTGAGATTTGTACTGTGTGTTACTTTTAAATCTTTTCTGTACATGAGTATGTAAATGTTATGGTTGTTATGGATCCTCTGCAGGTATATATATATTAGTTTGTGAGTGGAAAAAATAGTTTATTATTTATTAAGTTGTTACAGGAAAAAAAAATTATTTCATGCATGCACCCAGGATTTATCATGTCAAAACTATTATATATATAAATATATATGTGTGTGTAGTAATGGGGGTGTTGTAGAGTGGTATCAGAGCGCGGTTATAGGTTCTGTAGACTATCCATGTACATAAAATTAGAACTTCTGGAAGCACCACCTTGCTCGTAAGTTTTATTTTATTATGTGATGCATCATTGTTTCATGAATTATATTGGCCATGTTTTAAAACAATATTGCAGCCATGACAAGAACAAGGAGTGAGAGTAGTAGTGGAGGTAGAAATCAAGAAGGAGAGACACCTATGTCAAATGACGATTGGGACACTGTTATAAACTGACTTACAGAACTTATTCAACGACAATCAGAACAAATTCAACAACTCATCCAGCAGAGGGATGTGGGTGGACAAGAGAGATCTGAAATGAATCAACCACAGCCCCAAGCAAAATCAGTGGAGATAGTTGGGGAAAGATTCAAAAAACTCAATCCACCAATATTTGAAGATGCGGTAGATCCCATAACTGCTGAGGATTGGCTGAGAACCCTAGAAAATATGTTCCAGTATAGCAGAGTCCCAAAGGAAGAGAAGGTGATATGCGCCTCGTTTATGCTTCGTGGAAGTGTTGGGCACTGGTGGGATACAATGAGGAGCATAGATGATCCCTTTAGTATGACTTGAGAAAGATTTAAAGAGTTATTCAGGAACAAATACTTCACAACGCATGTTCGTGCAATGAAGATGAATGAATTTATATAGTTGCGGCAGGGAGCTATGACAATTGGGGACTACATTCAAAAATTTGAACAGTTGTCTAGGTTTGCCACGCATATGATTAGCACTGATGCACTGAAAGTAGAAAGATTCCTTGAAGGTTTGAGGCCAGAACTATACAGAGATGTTAATATGGCGGGAATTCAAGGAGTCACATATTCATAGATTGCTAAGAGATCATTAGTTGCTGAGCAAGCTGAACTTAGAATTGTTCGTGCGTTGGAAGCTCGTTGTCAATTTCAGTAAGGACAAGGACAAAGGTGGGTTGGAAGTGAAAAGAAGAGACCATTCCAAGCTCAATGCCAGAAACCCGAATTCCAATCGAAACCAGGGCAGCAATAGTGGGAGCAAAATGAGAGACCAAAGATAGAGCAGGGGAAAGCGCCAATGCCACAATCTATGTGCCCTAGATGCGGTGGTCAACATGTGGGAAACTGCCCTAGAGATTCTAGAAGGTGTTATGTGTGTGGAAAGGTTGGCCATATTGCCAGAACATGCTTGAAGAACCCAAACTCTATAAAGCAACAGAATGTACCCGCTAGAGTTTTTACCATCACTAGAGCAGACGCAGAGGCAAATCCATTGGTAGTAACAGGTAAACTCTTCATCTATGATACTCCAGCATTCATACTATTTGATTCAGGAGCTACACATTCATTTGCGTCCACTGAGTATGTGAAGAGGCTGGGTAGGACACCTGACATAACAGAAATTAGTTATAATGTGACGATTCCTTCTGGAGACTCAAAGAAGACCAATCAGATTTTGAAAGCTTGTGCTATTCCTATTAAAGATAGAGAACTATATGTTGATCTGATTGTATTGGTCATGAATGACTATGACATAATTTCGGGCATGGACTGGTTATCAAAGTACTGTGCTACCATAGATTGCCAGAAAAAGACAGTGACATTCCAACCTCCTGGAGAAGAACCTTTTATGTTTGTTGGGATTATGAAGAACTTTAGATTCCCACTAATATCGACGCTGAAAGCACAACATTTATTAGAAATAGGTTGTGAGGGGTATTTAGTCAGTGTTATGAGCATTGAAGAACAAAACCATCCTACCCTTAGTGAAGTACCAGTGGTTTAGGAATACCCTGAAGTATTTCTAGATGATCTTCCTGGGTTACCACTCGATCGTGAGATAGAGTTTGTTATTAACCTGCAGCCTGGAACATCTCCAATCTCAAAATCCCCATATCGAATGGATCCATCTGAGTTACAGGAATTGAAGATACAATTACAGGAATTGCTGGAAAAAGGTTTTATCAGACCTAGCTTTTCACCGTGGGGTGCGCCTGTCCTGTTTGTACGAAAGAAGGATGGTACAATGAGACTGTGCATAGACTACTGAGAATTGAATATGGTTATAATCAAGAATAAATACCCTTTACCTCGAATTGAAAATTTATTCGATCAGCTCCAGGTGCAGCAGTATTTTTAAAGATTGATTTACGATCTGGGTACCATCAATTGAAAATAAAAGAAGATAACATTTCAAAGATAGCATTTCGTGTGAGGTATGGACATTATGAATTTTTGGTGATGCCATTTGGATTAACTAACGCCCCAGAAGCTTTCATGGACCTGATGAACCGAGTATTCAGAGATTTTCTTAATAAATTTGTTATTGTGTTTATCGATGACATCCTGATTTACTCCAAAACAAAGAAAGAGCACGTGACATATTTGAAAATGGTGTTAAAGGTTTTAAAGGTGAAATTCAAGAAATGTGAATTCTAGTTGGACCGAGTGGTATTCTTGGGACATGTCATATCAGGGGTAGGAATATCAGTAGATCCAAGTAAAGTAGAAGCTATTAATAACTGGTCACAACCTACAAATCCTTTAGAAGTAGTTTTCTTGGTTTGGCTGGATACTACCGTAGATTTGTAGAAGGATTTTCCAAGATTTCCTTTAACACAGTTAACACGGAAGGGTATCACATTTAAATGGATAGAGGCGTGCGAGCAAAGTTTCCAAGAATTAAAGAAGAGGTTGACATCAACACCCATTCTCTCAATTCCATCAGGTACTGGAGGCTTTGTAGTTTACAGTGACGCCTCAAAGAATGGCTTGGGATGTGTATTGATGCAAAATGAGAAAGTGATTGCATATGCATCGAGGCAGCTAAAAGAATATGAAAGAAATTACTCTACACATGATTTGGAGCTTGCTGCAGTAGTATTTGCACTGAAGATATAGAGGCACTATATATATGGGGAGCGGTGTGAAATCTATACGGATTATAAGAGCTTAAAATACTTCTTCACATAAGAAGAACTAAATATGCGACAACGAAGGTAGTTGGAGCTGGTAAAGGATTATGACTGTGTTATCAACTACCATCCGGGTAAGGCTAATGTGGTGGCAGATGCACTGAGCAGAAAATCAATACAATGAACCGCACCTACTCTTTCTGTTCAGAGACCAGAGTTAATTGAATTCCAGAAAATGAATGTGGAGATTGTACAGTTGGGAGAAATGGAAATAAAGTTGGCAACCTTGACACTCCAACCGATGTTAATTGATAAAATTCAACAGGGACAACAAGGGGACGAATATTTTATCAAGGTAAAGAAGGATATTGCTTCAGGGGTACCGTCTGATTTTAAAATATCCGTGTACATAATGTATTCCACGTATCCATGTTGAGAAAGTATGTTGTGAATCCATCCCATGTTCTACGAAACGAACCAGTAGAGTTGAGATTAGATTTGTGTTACGAGGAAAGACCTGTCGAGATTCTACTGCGGGAGATAAAGCAACTTAGAAATAAGAAAATCCCACTAGTCAAGGTACTGTGGAGGGATCAGTCAACGGAAGAGGCTACATGAGAAAGAGAAGATGAAATGAGAGCCAAATACCCAAAGCTTTTTCGGTAAGCAAAATTCGAGGATGAAATTTTCATAAGGAGGAAAGGATGTAATACCCGAGCCTCACGCTACTCACCTGGGCAATATAGTTCATGCATTTCATGTTACGTATATGTCATTTGTATTTTAATTGATATTTCATAATGCACTATATTTTATGTGGCATCTTTAATAATTAAACTTCTGAAGTTGTCACCCGATATTAGTCTCCAAATTCTTTAACCTAATTGGTGGAATTGGTACTAAGATACGAGGATTTAGGTGTCAACTATCAGATACGATTACGATACACGTAAATAAAAGGTGGCATCGTTGTGTTTATCGGTGTAGGATAAACTATGTAAATAAATTAATTAGAGAGAAAATAGTGATAGTAATAGTAATAATAAAAAAAAAGAACATTATCATATTAATTAAGAGATTATAAATTCTTACTAAAAATAAACTTGGGGGTTTATAAATAAACATCAAAATATTATATACTAATTATACATATAAAAATATAATAAGTATATATATACATATATATATGTATATATATACATATATATGTATAGATGTACGAAATATATATATATATATATATTTATAAGTATATATGTGGAGTATAAAACAAATGATACCATAATATATATATCCATATATACATGTACAGTGTAGTGTATAATATATTACACATATGTTATAACATATTGTAGCAGATAAGTATACATATGTTATAATATATTATATTAGGTTTCTTAATTGTTAAGCGATAATTATGTATTAACACACACGTCCACACCACAGCAAAAAAAGGAAAAGAAATATGTATTAACACACACACCACACACACACGTCCGCACGGCAGCAAAGACAGGAAAAGAAAACAAAAAGAATAAGAAATAGCACGAACAAATTTCAACCGTAGAAATTTGAGAAAATTTTGGGTAAGTCCCTTCTTATTTTTGTACAGATAAAAATATATATTTATGTCGTTTATTTCTAATTTGAAATAAAAATTTTGATCCAAATTAACTAGTTATCTTCTTGTGAGACAATAATTAATATACACCTTTAATTCAAAATTAGTTACAAAGATTTGATTTTATTATCCTGTATTAATTGGATGAAAAAGTTAATTTAATTGAAGGATTTGTTACGGGGATTATAACACATCAATTAGATAATATTAAAATGAATTCGAGATGAGAAATTAAGGTATTCAAAAGGTTCTAATTGGTGTGAGTATAAATTTTAAGGTTTGATTGTTATTTAATTAAATTTATGATTTAAGACCCCTTATGAGATTTGATATAGAAACCCATTGATTAAGAATGAAAATTAATACGTTATACTTTTACAGGCAGCCTTATATCTAAGGCTAGGGAGGAGAATCTTGTTAATTTTTAGTAGGATATCAAAGGTGAAAGGTAAGTGAAAATTCATTTGCAACTACAATGCATGAACATAGTATTTTGTGCATTATCTATATTAAATGTGATCTTTGTGTCTGGATATGTGTATTGTGAGTATTATACATACCTTATAGTGCATATGTTGCTTAGATGATGGGACATAGGATCCGTTGTATCATTGGACATGCCATTCATCAGTATACATGTTCATACATAACACGTGTTCACATTTGAGGCTTTTGGCATGCATGACATTATTTTCATAAAGAAAATATTTTGGTTGGTCACTACTAGTGTACCGAGGCCCATGTATGGCTTATTTATATGATATTTGGGGCGCCGCGAGTATTACTTCTCGGAGGATCATAGAGGTTGACAGGGGGTGTGCCTCTGATGGTCACGAAAGGGTGGACCACTTGACTGTGCACTTATCGACGCCGCTGGTGGGAAGACTTCTGGAGGGTCATAGGGGAAGACAGGGGGTGGACCTCTGGTGATCCCAGGAGATGGTCCCGGATTGTGTCGATCTATTTATGGCCATCTGATTATTGATCTTGTTGAAAGCTCTATCTGATACATAGTAGGTGGGCCAAGGACCCAGTGATGGAAAATGATTTTTGAATGAACTATTTTTTTATGCATAAGTTTGCATTCTTGTCATAATTTCATAGAAATGTATTGCATTTAGGTTGGATTATTCTTCAGCATGCATGATTTTCATTTACTGAGCATTAGCTCACGTAGTTCATGCATTGTAGGTGAGTTTGATGATACTTGAAGCCACAGACTTACTAAGCGAGTGGCTGGAGCTCCTACAGGTTCTAAGGATCAGTGTACATGGATGATGACCTGTTGGGATAGTTGTTAACTTATTTGATTTTGCAGTCTATTGTATTAGGTTTTGAGATTTGTACTGTGTGTTACTTTTAAAATTTTTCTGTACATGAGTATGTAAATATTATGGTTGTTATGGATCCTCTGCAGGTATATATATATTAGTTTGTGAGTGGAAAAAATAGTTTATTATTTATTAAGTTGTTACAGGAAAAAAAATTATTTTATGCATGCACCCAGGATTTATCATGTCAAAATTATTATATATATATATATATGTGTGTGTGTGTGTAATAATGGGGGTGTTACATGGTCTCTCAAAATTGACCTTAGAAATACAAGCCTTAAAAAAATAAAAAATATATTCATATAAATTCAAGACCTACTACATCAATCTAATCATAAAAAAATTGGGGATACTACATTACCACCATTATCACACATCATCTCTCACAAAATTATAATAAAATAATAAATATTTAATTTTACATGAGTATCCAAATGTCAATTTGCATCCATACACAGCTCACAAAACTCATTTTGCATCAATTCAATTTTAATTTCATACAAAAATTAATCACAGAAAAAAACAATGAATAAAGCATGCATTTATCTAAGCGTATATAGAGTATTGTAACCTAATGAGCAAAAAAAAAAAAGTTGACCAATAATATACTTTGCATGCACCTAATGAGCAAAAAATAATAATAATAATTTTTATTTGAATTAATAAAATAAATCTCCAAATTGATTTTCAAATGGTCAAAAAATATATAATTCAGATCATAAAAAGTATTACCAAAACCTACCACTAATTGCTCGCGATGGACATCATAGGCTGAAGAAGCACGCGCGCCCAAAATCGTGTAATCATTGCATTCTTCTTCCTTCTTCTTTTTTGGCATGCAAGCACACACTGTGCGCAGCACGTCAAGTCAACCACACCAGTGACTTTCGGCTTCTCATTTGGCACCGAGTAATTCAAAATTCCGGCCATTTTTTGGTCCAAAATTGAAATTACTCACTCATTTAAGTCTATTTTTTATGAATGATATATCATTTCGAACTTTTTTCATACTCTACAACCTGACATAAAAACCATACAACAAAAACAATTTCAATTTTCAGCCAAAAGAAAGTGGGATACAAACTATGCCAAACTACTCATCCGTTTTTCATCAAATTTGAACCATATATTGTGAAGAAATCATGGCAACAAAATTACTTAAAAAAAATACAACAATTATATTCTTGAATATAAATGTATAATAAGTGAATCAGGTATACCTACACGCAATAAAAATTATCAATTCCATGTATCTAAATTCAAGCTCGCCTATAGACCTCATTTTGATTGATTTATTAATATATCTACAAGCCCATAACAGTGCTGAATAATTATAAGAGCTACTCACTCTTTTACAAACCTAAAATCCATCAAGTCTTGGTGATGCTAAAAAAAATATATATATAGAAAAAATTTAAGAAATAATCTTTCTTGGAGAAAAGAATTATACGTTGTCTATCTCTTTATTTCTATTACAAGAGGGATCTCATATAAATAAGTATTTCTACGGAAGAAGAGTCCGAAAAATCTAATCTCATCCTAATTATGGAATTAAAATTCATTTAAATATGGATCCCAATTAGATTATAAATCCAAAACTCGACCCAATTTTCAATACTCCCAAGTATCCACACACACACACAGAAAAAAGACAAAAAAAAATAAAAAAATCAGCAGCTACTAAGGTTTCATTCGAGTTGGGCAATTGAAGAACAATTCGTGAAAATTGATGACAGTGTTCGAACTTTTTTTCCTTGGCTTGTTCATAAACGATACTTGAATTATGCACTTTCTGTAAGAAAGAATGCAAGAATGCTGTGAAATTACTACGTATGTCTCTTATGTCTTTTTATAACAAGACAATACAGAGCATCGAATAAAAATACGACAACCAAGAAAAATAATTGGGTCAAAATATATTTACATACAAGCAACCAAACATATATATTTATAACCACCTTTCATGAAATACAAGGTCATGAAAACTGATATATATTTATGTTTCATCTTAGATTGTACATTGCAAAGTACTAGATAAATAAACTAATTCCTGTGTAATACAACATGAAATAATATGTAAACTAATAACTCATGGCCTAGGCCATAATATAATGCTTAGTCACTTTTGTACTATCTCGGTTGCTCGATCGGCAGTTTCACATAAGCCACATTTTCTTAACTCCAAAACTGCTTAGGTTCTAGCTCTTCAAGGCAAGCAACTGGTTGCTTTTTTATATATGCGTACACAACCTGATATGACAAATGAATATTGCATAGACAAAACCCACAACAACAATGCGGCCGCTGAAACTAATGACTACGACCGCCACCGCAACGATCACAGTAAGTTCCCATATACGTTAACACAGAGTGCCTCCCAGTGTTGCTTCCAATGGAAAATCATTTATAACCTCTGGAATTCAGAGCGCCAAAAAATAAAAAAAGAAGAGAAAAGAAAAAAATAACACTAGGAAGTTTAACAAAACTGCAAAGTTTGTGATCCTTATTCTCTTTAAAGCTTGCAGATCAACGTAAATGCATTTACTTTCTTAAGTTCATGAAACAACAAGGATCCTACACTATGAACTTGGTGTACTCGAGTATAAAAGGGTGAAGAATACTTGAACTTCTGGTATGCTTCTGATAATTTGGATATACTTAATCCTATTGGATTCTTTAAGCAGCAGCGGACCCATCTGAGCAATTCGTGGAAGAAGTTTAGCAAGAGGCATTCCAGACACTAAATTGTTTTCTCCACAATGAAAACTTAGATCTTCCAAAAGTCCATTCACCACCGTGCGAAGTGATACATCAACAACATTGCCAAATTCAGCGCTGTCCAAAGACAGAAAAAAACATTTTACCATATTAATATGCAGCTAATTGTGAGAATAAAACTCCAGATTGTTAGATATGGAAATAGTTTGGGGTTTAAATGTTGAAGCAGGATTCAACACCATAACTAGGGAAATAATTGCTGCGAGCACAGAAATTGCACAATAAAACTCGTAGCAACAATGATCATCGATTCTAAATTAAGTGTGAAACTACTTCAGGTATTTAAGACCTTCAAAAATCTGCAGGGCAATCACTAGCTGCCCGGGGCAAATTGCGCTCTCTCAAGTGGTGACTTTCTTCTGGTATTTGATTAAATTTTCTAAGAATCCATTACAAAATTTCAAACTTAAAACAGAGATAACTTAAAACAGAGATATGCACTTGAAACTAAACCAGATCACTAAGGCATCATAATTGCTGTATAGGCAGCAAGGAATAACAATACCTTGATAGCACTGTCTGTGTTTCCCCCATAAGTAATTCAAATTTGGTAGCATGACAAAGATCAGAGCCACTGCTGCTGGAGGGTGCAACAAGTTTGTAAACTCCAGCATCTTCTGGCATCAAATAACCCACCCAATGATGAGGGCTTTCCATGCTCATCAAAGTGTCTAATATATGAATAATTGTATCATGAAGTACTGCAACATTGAAGCAATCCTTCAGTTGTTTTCTGCAAATGATAAGCTGATTAAGATTTAAACATAGTGTTCGATAGTAAAATAATATAAGGCAGTTAAAGAAAAAGTGAATTTCTGTTAAATGACAATATGAATACGGATTCAAGAAAAAAATTTCAACTGAACACAGCACAGAATTGTAGAATGCGTTTATGATTTCATAAACTTCATCTTCTTAGATAGCAATCAAAGTTTTAGTTACTTGTCCGATGAAGGGTCATCACAAGGACTCAGCCCCAATTTTACAAGATTCCGGATGCAAATCTTGGACATGAGTAGGTGCCCAAGTGTCAAATTTGTTCAAAGTCCACTAATTCATGCTTCAAATCAAGAATCCACATACCAAACCTTATCCAAGTTCAGATCAAGAAGTCGACATAGGTATTTGACCCTAAGAGAATAGCCCATATGACATATTGAGCCAACACAACCAAATGCCTTAAATGGCACGACCAAAACTGAGAATTAAGGCAATCGTATGAGGAAGCAGCATAGAAACATGTATACAAGATTGAGAAAGTGGAAATAGGAAACACAAGCAAGAAACTCTAAACTCGTTTTACCCCCAAATGCAAGAGAAAACAAAAACAACCTGACTTTCTAAACAAAGTTGGATTAATTACTTAGAGGGTGTTTGGCTAAGCTTATTTCAAAGATCTAATAATGTAGGTATAAGATGTTAGATCTTATTTTTAAAATAAGTTGTTGATGTGTTTGGATAAAATAAGATCATAGAGCTTTTAAAATGTTAGCAATGACAATTTTTTAATTAAAATTATCAAAATTAAAGGAGTTTGTTAAAATAGGATCTTATTTTGAAAATAAGTTAGGATTTCCTTACTTTTGTAAAAACAGCTTATAAAATCCTAACATCTTATTTTGGGATTTTAGGAGCTTATAAGCTCTTTTTCTAAAAATTTTACCAAACAATTTAAGAACTTATATTAGTAAATATGCCCAACCCTGCAAGGGTGAAGAAGTCCCATTATTTCCAGCTATATCCTTAATAGCATATCGTCATATTTTTGGCAAAACTCCACTCTTATTGAGAACAAAGGCAGACATAGAGACCGCCCAACAAGTCGTGTTGCCTCTAAGGATCCACTTCTTGGTCCAAAACTTTTACGCATAACTGGCTTCTATCTATATCAGTTAAGTCCTTTAGGTGCCCTTCCCCATAATTTAGAAATTTAATTAAAAAGATAAATATCCTCCTACTTGATGTACCAAAATTGATTGCACATGGAAAAGGGAGAATTACAGAGGCTATTTAGTGCTGACTAACGTTGAAATTTTAGAAAATTAGAGGACTTTTGGAGTTAAAACTGAGTGAAGATTGGTCAAGGATTAGATCAAGAAAGATTTATATGGCTGCACAGGATGCAATAAAAAGCAATACGATAGCTCTAGTCGTGCTAGCCTGTGGACCTTGCTGCAAAAGAAACCTTCTTTTGTACTCGTTCTGAAGTTGGAAAAGAAATAATATAGGGCTGAAACATTAAAGTTTGTATGAGAAAGAAAATAAGAAGCATTGTAGATGAGGAGGAAGAAGAAAGAAAGATTTAAAAATCCCAGCAGAAGAACGAGAACTTACTATTTCAGTCTGCAAAATGAGTTCTCTTTGTATGCTAGAGAAATAAAGAGGGGATGGCATGAGTCTTAATTTTGGAACAGAATTTTCAGGTGGAGTCAGAATGAGGAATAGATGTACTGTCATATAAGACATGGGAGGTCAATATATTCAGCTGAATAGATGCTAACAAAACTAAAGTTTTGCATGAAACAAATTGCTGATACAAGAGAAGAATGCAGCTACTGCAAAGATCTGTAGAGATTACAAAGCAGAAAACAAAAAAGACTCGAGGGAAGCCAAGGCTCTGAGAGAAAGGCTTTCTTTGGTTCTGTTTTCCTTCTCCCAAGAGCAAAATGTGTTTGGGGATTAAGGTTTTGGAGAAACACGTTTTTATTCTCCCAAAATACTTATCAATTGAATAATCATATATCCTACTATACACCCACTAACTACACCAAAACAACATTGACAAGACATCTACAGACACCACAGACAACACATCTACAACCCATTTTACAGTTGAAAATGTCTCTTACTAATCTCAACAAATAACGTTGACAAGATATCTTATCAAAAGTTGAAAATATATCCTTAAATACATCACATAAAAATTTCCCAACAAAATGTTCAAACACATTCTCATTCTACACAGGTTCCCCAATCCCACTACCCAAAAATTTATTCCATAATATTTTCTCTAGAATGCAGAAAATAACAATTAAGCCAAAGTTTCTGGTATACAACAGCAGAAGTCGCAGAAGACATGAGAAGAGCTTAAGTCCCTCAGAGTGCATTCTTCAGCAGAGGTTAAGCTTAACAGCATACGTCTAGAAAAAGGGTATCATGGGGCAGACAAAGAAACTCAGAGAAATATTTTTGATTTGTTTGGATGAAGCAAGAGAAAGGTACAAAAACATGATAAATGGATCTCCAAACAAAGGGTTTTCAAGATAGGGTGGGATTCGCGCGAAGGGAAGCAAAGTGGAAAAAATAGAGGGTTATTTACAAAAATCACTCTTCTGATTTGGCCTATTTGGCCTATTTACAGAAACTACCCCTAAGTTTATGAATTACAAATACCCCCTTGAGGTTTGTCTCTATTTTACAAATTGCACATGCCGTGCCATCCATCACCTATTGATATCAACAAAAAATTTTGGAAAAACCCCATTTTAACTACAAAATATAATAGGTGCAATTTGCAAAATGGATAGATCTTTGTAATTTATGAACTTAGAGGGTAGTTTCTATAAATAGGACAAATCTTAGGGGTGCTTTTTGCAATTAACCCAAAAATAAAATTACAGATGCAGGTATATTAGCTTCTCTCATTTATTTAAGGTCGGGAAAGGGAACTTTTAAGGACAGAAGGTTCAAAAATAGGCAGCTCTGATAAACTGGTGAAATAGGGAAAAAGGAAAGAAATCTTCTGTCTCAGTTTTATCATTTCAACTTGATGTTCTTTCGAATCCCTTCTTCTGTCAACTAAATTATTACATGAATAATACTGGTAGAATAGGTTAGTGCTACTTGGTGAATCATGCAGTGCGCTCAAGATGTACACAGTTGCACCCCTTGTTCTGTGACAGTAACATAATCACTGACGAAAGAGTAAAAAGGTGATTTTCGAACAAAATAAGATAGAATCACTAATGAATTTCATGTTTCTTAAACATGTGGAATGCAGAAAATGGCCATAAACTAGAAACCTCAAAATTTTTGGATGAGAAGGATAAAAAATATTAGCAAATTTAGATAAAAGATTTCGTTTGTTTGGCCCACTCACATATCATAATTCTGGAGGCCCATTTTCAACAGGCAGAAGCTTGAATTTGGTTGTCAAAATGTAAATGCATACATAATAATAAAAGCACAGATTTGTTATACAACACACAAAAGCATGGAGGATTGGGAGGTTCTAGGCCCTCACCAAGCTATTCTCCATTGGATGAAGAGAAAAAATCCCTGCACTACTTCAACAAATATGAATAAACTATGGTAGAGTTTAATTTATCAAAAGCCCTACCCCTTGAGGACTTCTGATGTTGCTGCCTCTGTATTAGATATCAAGGTAAGCAGACCATAATTAGAAAGGAAATCAGCACAGGCCAAAAACTGCTGCTCATCATTTCTCTCAATTAATTCAGCTTCATCCTGGACCACATAAATTAAACATTCCTCAGATATATATTAATAGATCAAGATGGCAAAACAAAAGATCAATGCAATTCAGCTTAATTTCCATCTCCGAGTACATCATAGAGTAGTTCTAAAACAAGCCTACTTGCATCTCCAAATTCATAACTTGATTGGCGCTAGATAAACTTCATAAAAAGCACCAGCTATGCTAATTAATAAAAAGATATCATAGTTGTAGCACAAAATCATACATGCCAACATGTTTATCCAACTCCAAGCAGTGAGGAAAACATATTAGAAGGGTCTGGAGAAATCTTGATCGCCAACGTAGAGTTAGAGCACCAATCTAGGCTACTTATGGATACCAATTTTATAACCATAAGCCAGTCCATCTCAAGCAAATAATAAACCATAAATAGCTGTGATCACAATCAGAAGAAACGACGTTATGTAGTAGGAGAACCAAAAAACTAAATATGCATAGAAAGTTGGGAGCAGATCAAATTACTACAAAATTACTCCAGCAAGGGGAAGGATAAAACCAAAAAGTAGTGAGTGAAGAGGTAATGTTTGTCATTTGAAAAAGGAGGGCATGATTTTCTAGTCAACTCATCAAAGCTTTATACTATACTCATTGGAGATTGACTGCCAAAGAGGCGAGTAATTTGAACAAAAGGAGGGAAAGAGGAGAAAATGCCTGAAAAATAGAGAATTAAACTATTGATTTGGGATCCGCTTTGCTTAATAACTAATACCATCAGATTTCAAAAACGAACAGAGTTCCACTTTATAATTCATAGATTATGTCTCCATAACCAATACTTGCCATCCAAATTAGCAACCTTGCTAGAACAGAAACAGTGAAAATTAAAAAAGAAAGTTGTCGCAACTGAGGCCTTGGTCAATAATAAAGAAAAAGTTAAAGTTATTAAACTAAAATGTGTCTAGAATCAAGTAAATAGATAGCTTGAGTTCCTTTCACTTAAATATTGGTTGCACTAGCTTATGGGTCTATTGTCTCAAGTTATCACTCAACAATACCCAGATGTATGTTTGTACTTTAGATGAGCAAGATGAGCAAAAACCACGTATCATTGCTGGGAAAAAGTGTGATGTTCCTTAGGAAAAATTTAAAGCGGTATGAAGTAAAGGGAGTATTCAATCACTTGTTGTGCCGGAAATGAGATATTTTCTCACCCCATCACCTAGAAACCTAGAGAAGCACCATATAAACTTTAAGAGCATACTCTTCAATCTTTAAATAGAAATGTATTTTGACAATTGGTGAACATCAGTTCCTATTGTTTTAAACAGAATCCTAAAATGATGGCCATCAGAAATCTAATTGTGTTGCCAGCAGTGAGAGCTGCAAACAGAAAAGAACAAAAAGCTTCAAGGCATGAGAAAAATGAAGTAAACATTGTGACTTCAAGTAAATATTGTGACTTGTATTATTTTCTAAAGGATGGTTTAATTTGACACCAGGTTATCTAGTGCCCTTTGTTTGCCAACATCCTTAAAATGAATGTCACCCAAGCCTGCACCTGTACCACCCAGACCAATTATTTAGAATCAAGGAATCCCTTCTTGTCAAAGAATATACATATAATAAAGAATACCCTTATGTGGTTCTCACTGCATCAATGCTGTTGGTAATTTAAGTTTAACAAATTCGAAACCCAGTACCCCCACTTCTATTGATGGCCGATTCTCCTTCATATTAGTCATCCAATCACCACTACTTGCAATACAGATAAAAGAAATAACCTATTAGCAAAAAAAGAAAGAAAAACTTAAAAAGACAAAACCATCGCCACATACACTTGTGAACAATTAACTTGTAGCCAGAAACTATAGACTTCAATCGAGCAGAAAAGATATACCACCAAAATTTTCTCAACACAACTGTTGTAAGCAATAGAAGATAGTTGTGCTGGAACAAGCACCCAAGAAGTGGGCTTGCACCATCCCCACATGTTGATTAAACAACAGAATCAAGAAGTGCTATATTTATTGTAAGAAAATAATAAATGAAAACAGCAAAAGGGAGAACGAAAGAAATAAGATAGAAATCCTTTATTAAAAAAAAAAAAAAACATAACGTATTCAAAATGAGACCTCGGGATGGCAATGGATCCAAGTCAAATAGGTCCCGAACCGTACTGCATTGTTTGGAGAAGGTTCAGGTTTACTAAACAGGGTATGGGGCGGGTTACAGGTTTAGCTAAACCCCACCCCATTTAACTAAGTGTATATTAATATAGGCTTTTCAGTTTTCAGAGCTTTCCCTTGGTTTGTACCCTTTTCATGTCATTGGACTACCACGACTCAGAATACTGATAATATGGCTGCTATAATCATTGATTTTCTTTCTTCCCCAACTACAGAAAGCAATCTTATCTACAGTTTGTATTCGGCAATGGGAGGAATACTGCTTGACTCACTTAAAACACAAACAAACTCTCAATGCTTTTGATAAACAGGTACTCCTCACCTAGAAGATAAAGAATTCTAAAGAGTAGGGATATTAACCAAAGAAGACACATTTTCTCCAGTCTTTGCCAATGTCACCATGATTTGATTAAAGCAATCAATTGAGAAAGACAGCAAGACTGAATGAAAATAATAGACAGCAGATATTCCAACGAGTCTGTTGGGTTGGACCCTTTGGCTTGGCTTTCAGGTTGGTCGGATTTCGAACACCTCCTCTCCTCCCCTCCCCTCCCCCCCAACCACCCCCCAATTGCCATCCTCAAAAATGTCCATTTTAAAAAAATTCCTCAGGCTTGTAATGGCCACAAGTCTATTGAATGTGTTCATCATGTTGACCAGAGTGAGCAAATAGGAGACATAATTGTAGAACTCCCAAGCCACTTAGAGAAAATCTTAAACCCTAATGAGCTCTTAGCCTATGTAATAGATTCTTGCCTCTGAAATGAAAAGCAACGAGAAGGGGATAGAGCCCTACTTTTGTCCATCAAGCACTACCTACATTCTTCACATCTTAAAAATAATGAATACTTGGAAATTTGGTAACAACAAACCAAAAAGAAAAATATTTCAATATAACTAACAAATAAAATTGGCTCATTAGTGCCATTTTTCCTTGAGCCTGCCTGATATATTCTTGCCTTGTAAATGAAACAAAAAAAAAAAGAGGAAATAAAGCCTCCTTTTCATCACACGTTGGTACGTCTCAACATCAAGAAATAACACAAAAGAGTCAAGAATGGGCATACAAAATCACACACATGAATTATAAGCTACCACATCTCATTAAACAGTGTGACAGATTCCAATCCACTGTTTGAAGTTCATGTCGGAACTGCATTCTAATATGAAGCTACTCCAGCAAGACGAGAAATGGAAAGAAAAAGGAAAAGAATAAGCCAGTACATATTAAACTAGTAGATCTCGCTTATTCAGGTGAAAAAGTTACAAGAACTTCGATAAACAGTCAAATTGGATATAGATAATGAGAAATTAGAATGTTTTGTTACAATTCAGCATATTTCTACAGAGCTTTATCCCATACTTAGATGGATGGCTCAATAGCACACTACTCGATCTCACTACGTTTCTAGTCTTTACTGAAATCTGTAAAGATTAACCTTTGAGTTTTTAGAGATTCAGCAATCACGTGAAATCATAAAGGCAACTATGAACTAGACCAAATTCTGTGACTCATGGAAATTGGATTAGAGGCTTTGTGTGTTGCTGCTTGATTATTGTGAGAACTACGAAGACAGGGATCAACTTGATTGATCCTACTATGCCATTTGGGAAGAAGGAACCGCAGATGAACACGTTACCTAAGATACAGTTGATCTTAAGATCCAGTAATAATGAACTCCACTCTTTCCACTCAGAAGAAATAAAGATAAGTTCTCTTTCACGACTGGAGAAAGATTCTTTAATCCCGGCTATTCATGCATGAAGATTGTCACATGCATGCATACTTTTTGGTTGGTGTGAGGTAGGAGGAAAATCATGGTAAGATCAGTCACCACACAGGCAATCCTCCTCCAAGAAGGCACATTCAGTTCACACACAGAGTTCAGAGAGCACTATTTGCTTCGAGAATTCCTTGTTCCCTTTCTTGGGGGCGAGTAAAATTTATTGTATCTTGTGACTATATGATTAATGGGAAAATAAAGAAACAGATCCTATTAACACTGTCTTCAAAATCCTCTCATCCTACAAAACTGAGCCTAAATATCAAAAGCATTCACTTTCAGGTATTTTCTGTCCATTCTGTGTTGTGTCTCAGCATCAACTTCAAGATCGACTAAAACCATGCTCCCCATATTTAGTATGCTTACTATTACGCTAACTAATTTAGAACATTTGTTTGCGAATAGTTATGAACTCTATCTAACATTTCGACAAGGAGTATATGCAGAAAAGCTAAAGTCCCTGCGCGAGCTGAGTTGCTGATGTTAAAATACTTACCTGCACAAACTTTAGAGCAATATTTGGGCAAATATCAATTTAGTGCACATTATCATAATTATTATTATTGCAAAGCTGACCTACTGTTCACCCAAGTATTGCTTTAACTGACAAAAAACCCACAAGATAGCCATTCAGACATCCATGGATTTTGAGACAAGTGACTTCTAACTCAGATAATTCCACACACCAAAAAATGTTTAATTTTTTTCTTCGAAGAAAGTGCAATAGTTATGAACCATGTCCAGTACTGAACATTTCTACATTGTTTCTGCCAAATGACCACCTATAGGCTGCTCCCATACAACTTTGGAAGACACGTGGAATCTATCTCCAAGCGCTGCACAAAATCAGTTTCATGCTTCCTGAAGTATAATCATCATGTAGTTACCCACTGAACGTGCCGGGTGTGCATTTCTCCTCAGAGAGACCCTACGTGATTTTTAGAAACCTAATTTGATTCGTAGTCTCTTTTATGTACCTGAATATGGACTTTCAGAACCACCACAGAGCTTCTGAAATTAATGGCCCAAAAAGAGTTGTGATCCATTCATCCTGCTAGAGTTAGGCTCATGGAATCGGAAAACTCAGGTTGAACTGAAATCCAGCAAATGTAAAACATACTAGTAAAACATAAAGCACTATGCAAAGTACAAGAACGGCACTGAGATCTTTTAAGATACAAAACATTGAATAAAATCATTGATAACACAGAATTGCATTTTACTGAAAAATCTCAACCATATATTGGCTAGAATACGAAGACTCAAAACAACCACATGTACCAACAAACATAAGAAATCTTATGCATAAATACCATTACAATCTCAGATGATCGCTGAGCAAAGTATTATATGTTCATTATTATCAAAGAACGAAAATAACTGAGCGTCATTCTTACACGCAGGCGAGAACTTCCAAGACCTCGTGCTGTGTCGATATATAGATGTCTCCCTAATATGTTGACTTGAACCCTAATATAGAGGCTCAGCATAGCCATCGCCCAAAGAGATGATACCATTTTCGTGAAACCTGGATAAATCAAAGCCAATAAGGTAACAAAAGTCATTATGTAATCAGAGAAAGCCACTAGAAAATTTTATGCATTGAGATGAAGGAACAAAGTTAATCCATACTCAGAATTTTGAGTCTATCCCATAATTCTAGTTTCTCTGTCGTAGTTAGAGTGTTCGGCTGGCCCTTTCCTTGAACTAATCTCTCCGTCAAGTGCATAAGGTCCAAATTCTCCATTAATCGAATATCTAAAAAATGCATTACATGAGGAAGTGTTGTTGAATCTGCTATTTTCTGAACGATCTCAAAATGCGCTTGAATTCTATTAATCAGACCAACAATAAACAACAAATCATGAGCATTGAGTTACATTAATCACAATAATGAAAAGAGATTCAAAGGTAGAATAATCTTAACTGGGCTTTAATCAGTTCATCATTTTCCCTTTCATCTGCAAGCTGTTTCTCGAGATCACTCAGCTTACGCCGTCGAGCATCATAGAGCTTGTATAATAGATACCCACTGCCAAAAACTCCAAGCGTAACATACACTTTTCTTTTATGCCTTCTCCAAAATTTCCTATTATCACACCAAAAATATTAAAACAAATATTGAAAGCCTACACTAAAATAATTGACGAAATACCTTTGAAGGGAACACTCAATTTAAGACGAAATACAGCACTTTCAGGAAAAACCCCGAGAAACACAAAAGCAGTGAGAACCTATAAGAGAAACATGAATTTCCAGGCCCAAGCAACAGTTAATTCTACAAAAACCCATACTTTATCTGCACAGTTGAGGATAAAACGACCCTTAAACCACCTCAAAATTAAATACCAAAGAGAGCAACCCGCATAATATACAGTTGAAATGCTTGATTATGCATAGACAAAAACAAAAATGAAAGAAAAAAGAAGTGTAGGGAAAAGAATCGACGAACCACATTCAAAATCTTTACTTTGTCCTTTCCTTTGGGTGTTCTTGTTCACGTTATCACCTGCCCCAGTAGTGGCCGGGGCTTCCTCACTTTCTTCTTGCTCTGGCAAAAGTACACACAAACAGGTAACAAATAGACACCAGCAAGGGGGGTTTGGAGAGCTAATGCCTACGGTAAGAAAAATTAAGGCCGACTCTCTGTTTTTATTATTTTTATAATTAACTCTTACATATGGTGTATTTTTTTCCTTCGGAATGTATCCAACAGCAACTTGCTATGTTTGGTTTACCAAGTAAAGGAGCGAGTGAATTGTTTGTCATTTCGTTTTTAAGATGTACCATTCTTGAGTAAATAATGAATAATAGTTTTTTATAGTAAATAATAAATTTTCAAGATTGTCTCATCTTGATTTATACTTTTCATGAAGTAATAAGATGGTTCCTGATTGCGACAAACAGTTAAGGTTCTCAGGAATACTCTTTAGACATTCAAGTCAACAATAGAGCGGGAGAAAATGAATATTGAAATATAAAAGATATACCTTCAATTGATAGTAATTGAGAGTATTTACAGGTGAATGTCGGAGAGTATAATTTAGTAAAGTATGATGAATAGATCATTGGGGTTTTGTAAGCCTATAGGCTTGGGATATTCTAATGGGTCTCGTGGACTTAGTCTATGGGTCTTTATTGAATTATGTGTGATGCCCGAGCCTCTCACTATTCACCTGATCAAATATGATTCATGCATTACATGTTATTTATATGTTAATTTGCATTAACATTTGTATGGCATATATAGCATTCTTAATCATTAAACTTAATTTTGAAACTCTCACACGGTATTGATTATCGAATTCCCTAACCTAAATGGTCAATTTTACATTGGGATAAGAAAAAAATTAGGTATCAATATGATGAAAATTGGTAGGTTACATATTATGATTTTTAGAAGTATTAAAAGTGTCATTAGTAAGTTTATACGGTTTAATTTGATTTGATCAAGTTATTTCAAAAATATATATTTGTAAATTAACATACTTGGGATATTGGATATGGTATAATATGATTTAAGTGTCATATTACAAGGTTCATATGTGCATATGATTTTAGAAATACAAACAAGACAATCATTTAAGAATCGGATGCCATTTGGTTTAGAGATATCAAATGAACGATTAAGAAATTGAGGTAGAATTTATTATTCGATCATACGTAAATTAAAATAGGTTACAACCAAATAAAAATAGGTGAGACATACAAGATTAGGGCTGCAAGATAAGGGAGAAAATAAGATTTTACCACTATATGCCACCTCAAGCTTATACCACCTCATGTTTAGACTTTTCAAGCTAGCACTTCAACCTATTCTTCAATCTTAAGCTAACAATCATGATTTGAACCTTCTTCTGCACCATTTTAGCTTCCAAAGACATAGCAAAAGCTCTCTAAATAGGTCCTAAGTGATTCCAACCGAAAAATGAGGTAAAACAAGCAAAGGGGAGGAGAAATAAACAAGTTCAAGTAGAAAACTGTGCAAGGTGAGTTTAACCTACGGGTTTAGCATGACTTTCAAACTTCTTTTGAGGTTTAATGGCTTATTAAGCTTTGAATAATATTTATAAATATGTTAGGATGTTATTAGATAGGCGTTGGTGCACAATGAAAGGGTTTTTAGTTGCAAACACTTGATAGAAAATACTTGTGTTACAAACTGTCACCTTGTTGTATTCTTGTATTTTAAACTTCAAAAGTATATGGTATGTTGAATAAAACCTATAAGTATCATCATATACATGTTCATATATGAGTTAAGAGTATTGGAATAAATTTTCATTGTTAGAAATTGAAATAGGGTATGATATTGAAGAAACACTCAAAACTGCCAAAGTAACAATATTTGTTCTAGTGTGCTTGAAGGGGACTGAATTAAGGGACATAGACCAGTGTGTTTTGGAAACTTTATGGCATGGTTATATTGTTCTACATATTTTCTAAGTGTGGTAAAAAATTGAGAGTGAATAAATATTCCTAAGGATGTCAAAATATCTATGAAACCTAATGTGGCAGCAAGAAAATTGGAAGGTGAAAATTTGTCCTATTTGATAACTTAGCATGTTTCAACCTAAACATGTTGCTATTAAGTTCTAACAATTAGGTACAAGCTATTAGAGTGATAATACTTCAATTACATGATGTTTGCATGTATCTAAAATGAGAAATTAAGGTATTTGAGGGACTATATTGGGTTCTAGTTTGTGAAAACTATATTGGGTTCTAACAATTGGTGTTTAAGGTTTTAGTACGAGATTTTGTGCTTTCAACTTGCCAAATTGGGAATGGTGCTTGATGTTAGGTAATATTGCAGGTTATTTTACATCTAAAGTTGGAGAGAAATACTAAACAAATCTAGACTAAGCCATCAACCAAGTGAAAGGTAAGTAAAGATTCATTTGCAACTACAATGCATAGACACAGTAAATGTGTAATTTATATGTAATATCATAGATCATATGTGTGGTAGAGGGCACGCATTACTGTCATTCATGTCCATTGAGCATACATACATGGACATTGGCACGTGCATGCATCATATACGAGTATTGTGATAAATCTTGCATTGCACGGCATGATTCTGAGAAAGAAAAATATTTTGCTGACTACTACTAGTGCACTGAAGCATGCATGGATTTGTATGCTTATGAGTATGCATGAATTTGCATGCTTATATCATTATTGGCCATTGGATTATGGCAGTGTGCAGAGCTCTTTTTCAGTGCATGGGATAGTAGTATTGGTTAGGGGCCCAAGAAAAATGATTTTGAGAGAAATATTTTGATGCATGGAATTGCATTACGGGCATAGCATTTTGAGATGCATGACTTGATATTGTGGATTATTCTTTGACATGCATAATCTTTACTTGTTGAGCCGTAGCTTATATAGTTTATGCATTGTAGGTGTGCACGACGATGCTTGAAGCATCTTTTGTTGGCTGGGCGGCTGTTAGAACTCCTGTAGGTGTCTGAGGGAGTGTGTACATGATGACAACCTGTTGGGTTATTTTGTTAGCTTGTTATATTCTGAGTCTGTTGTAATATATTTTAAGATTGGTACTATATTTTGCTTTTAAAACTTTACTATAAACAAGTATGTAAATATTGTGGTCGTTATGGGTGTTACGCTTTTATATAAATATTGATCTATTATATACATGATATATGTGAGGAAGTATTTTAAATAGGGTTATGCATGTAAAAAGTGATTTATCTTTTCTTAAAGTATTACAAAAAAAATGATCGCACATACAAACAAGTTTTATCATGTCGAATTATACTTTATATATAGTTGTTGAGTAGTGGGTGCTACAGTATGTCACATCATTAGCCCCTACTCTCGGGCAAGCCTTTTGGTGAGGTTTGGTGGAGAGTAGATTTAGTAATTTTGTGGGTTAAGCCCATCTTGGGGAATGTAAAAAAAGGACGCAAGGACAAGGTCTTCAAGAGATTTTGCCTTTGGTAGAGTATTTATTTAAGAGAGATGGGATCTTAAGGTAACCTTTCTTTTTTTTTTTTTTTGTTAATCTCTTTTTTTTTCCCTTTCATTGAATGCGTGTTTCTCCTCCCAAAGCATGTGTGTTTCTCTCCTTAGGGTTTGTTGGAGTATTGAGAGATATGCTATAAAAGATAAATCGAATATCGCTAATGGGATGGGTGTGGTAAGCAACGACAGTGGTGTACTGAGGGTAGCCGCTCATCGCCGCCAATTAGCTCCTTGCACCTACACAGTACGACATCAAGGTAGCTCAGGTCTAGTTGGTAGTTCAACCTAGCTGGGTCATGAGATAATAGGTCGAGCCACCTACGCCGTATTTGGTGGGTGCAACACTGCCGAGACAGGTCGAGCCTAATGCTCGACCTGGTCTTCTAGTTCAGGCTTAGTTCTTACCTTTGGCTCGGCCAATCTAGGTTTACGTCCTTCTATCTGTCTTGTTGATTTTACAATTTGTGACATGGATTATGGTCTTGTTGACCTTGAACTTCTTTAGGAGGCATTCACCCAAGATGATTGAGGCTATAGTTAATTTGCCTAAATGTCCCGATAAGTCATCTGGGGGTAAGGTAACAGTTAAGTCGACTGAAAGTGGAGAGTCTATTGAATCTAGCGAGACTAGTAAATCAAATAGAGAGAGCGTAGCTTCCCTTTCCCAGTTGAGTGATAGAGCATTGAGAGCTGATGATGCTCTTTAAGAGAGCTTGCCCAAAAGAGTGCATAATCACACTGTAGATACCGATCATTATGCCATTTCTCTAACTCGTGATGATTTGATTATGTCATGAGAGGATTAATTTGTCTTTCTTCCTTGAGTTTGTCCTTTCTCAGGTTAGCCAAAAAAATAGGGACCCTCCTAGGGGCTGCTTCACTATTTACTTAGCATGTTTCTCTAGCGGGTTCACCATTCCTCCACACCCTCTACTTATAGAGATAACTCATAGCCTTTGGATTTGTATTAATCAATTTACTCCAAATTTATTCGTATTATTCGAGGGTTTTTGCTATCGGCTGAAGGAGTTAGGACTTTCCCTTAACATAGAGAGCTTCCAAGTTTTGTTTAGAGTGAGAAGAGTGCCCAAAAAAACTTACTTCTATTTCTATCCTCGAGGGGGATGCAAGTTCTTAGGAGGGTGCATTTTTTCTTGAGGTCCTTGGAAAGAAAATTTTTTCATTATTTGATATGATGGATGGGATTTTCCTATAGAGTAGAGTAGTGCTCCATCGTTGATTCCTCTTCAAGGGCGGCATCACCATGACCTCTTGCTTTAATTTATTGGGGCTGGATTGTTTGAGAATGTGATTGATATCAACTATTTATTTCCAATTGGTAGATAGTATTTATTCTTTATCATTTTATTGTTGCTCTATGCATATATCTTCTCGTTTTAATGCATTTTGTTCCTACTGTTTCAGGTACAAACATGAGCGATCGAATCGACATGGAGGCCTTGATGTCCCACAGACATGAGACACGTGAGGTGACCTTTTTTGTTACTCATCCACCTTTGGGACTACCTTCTAGTACGGTTGCTTCCTCGATCAGTAGTGGGCGCGCCTCTTTTTCCTATAAGGGCGATGATCAACAATCATTGTTATGTCGTCTTTAGCATGGAGATGGAAGTCATAGCAAGGAAGTAGTAGAGAAGGGCATCAATAAGAGACTGAGGAAGTCTAATTCCACAACCACTCTCCTCCACGGAGCAGGTTTAGGTTATTCTACTATGGTTTTGAATCGCTTAGTTGGATTCCAATCATATTGGGATACTGCATCAATTCATTGACTCACACCTAGGTAAAGGGCATTGTCAATGAGGATAACATTTCTCATTTTCAAGAGTTGTCTAATGAGTATATAGATGACTTGTCTGTTCTCTCTTATCCCTTCTCCATTGTTGTTTTTAATTCTCCATGTTCTCATTAATTTACTTAGTCTCATTTGTTGCTTTTCTTGCTTTTGGCGAGACCGCTACTTTGGTGAACATGATGGGCTGGCAGAGGTCTAGCTATAAAGAGTCATCATCTCGCTTTGAGATTAGTGAGAAAGAGAATGCTATTGAGGTCTCTCGCTTTAAGGAGAAGGTGGCTCGCCTGAAAGAGGAGGCGAAGGGTGCTTCAAAGGATTATGCGAAGTTGAGGAAGAAATATGATCATGAGACTAAAATTGGGAAAAAGTTCCTTGTCTGAAAGTGGCCATACTTTTATGGAATGAGTGAAGAAGGCTGCTATTTCAAAGTTTAAGTCTTCATCCTCTTTTGAAGATTTTGCCATTAAGAAGGCTCTGATTATCTATGATCAAGTGAATCACGACTGTCGCCATACTCTCAGGGAGTCCAGTTGTGTCTCTGAAGAGATTGTTATGCTCCTAAACCTGCCAGTTTTAGAATTTGAATTAGGGGGTCAAGGCTATAGCAATCGATGAGCCAGAAACTAAAGCAGTAGATGAGGTTGTAGTACGGCAGTGGGAAGAGCCAATGGTTGCGGGGGAGGACGTGTCCGCCACTGAGGGTGGGCCCCCCTAAGTTCCAGCAGTTTAGTTGGTTACATACCTTTATGTTAGGACTTAGAATGTCTTTTGCTATTTTCCACTTCATCTTTCTCAGACTTATGTGTTTTTTATTATAAACTATATATTTTTTCACATTTCTTTTATCGACTTTCATGTCGCACTAGACAATTGTTATTTCTTACGATAGATTCTACTCCTTTATACTATTATGTTTCTTTGGGGCCATTAGCCATATGTTCGTCATCATATTATTACTTAATGCACGTATTCCACTTCTCGTGGGGATCACTAGCTTCTCATGAGTTGCACTTTACAACTTCTTATAGGGTGCTATTTGTTTATTGTTATGCACAAGCCTTTTTGACATCTTATAGGCGTACTTTTGACATGAGTCACTGTGGACTTCTTATAGGTGCACATTGTGATCCTTTTTCCAGAGTCTAATAGACATTTAAGAGGTGGGTCTCATGAAACCCCACCACGAGTCTGAGCTTTTACAAAGGTCAACACCTATCTTCAATATAGTTCCTCGTAGGTAGGAAGAGAGGTATTGATTAATTATTTTAGTTTACCCCAAAGGGGATAATTATTTTCTTTGAGCTAAGGCTATTTCAATTTAGCTTCCTGAAAGTTCTCCTTGAACCTGCGATAAAACTCTCTCTCATGTAAATTCATGACACACTGCCAAATCTCATTACCATTACACTCTGAGGATCATAACAATGAGGGTTCCCTAAAGTAACTCAAAAGAAAAATACATATAAGAAACCTACGGGTCCATGGCAGAGCGTCATAATACCTACTTACCTCATAAGATAAGCTCTAAAAAGAGGCTCTTGCTTTCTAATTGGAGAAGTGTGACCACGCTCCAGGGGGAAGCACTCATTGCCTTATTGGAGTTCACTTTAAGGGGGAGGATGCTTAGTGTACCGCTTCCTCTTGCACTTAGATATTCTTTTCAAAGGGTTCCTCTTATTCCTGAGTTGCTTCTATGGGGGTTGGTTAGCCCCCTACTGCTTACTTTAAGCAAATGCTCGACCTTTTATGAGGGCATCATGCTTGCTTCACTTCAGTTAGTATTTGTGGGAGAGGTGTGTGCTCCTCTAGATTACCTTCAGAGTGAATGGGGTGGTCCGAACTGCACTTATTAGGACGTATCCTCTCTGTCAGCTTCTGCCTTGCATCATTATTGGGACAATGACACTTGATTGTTGTTGTTGGGAGTAGCCTTCTTTCTTCAAAGACTCTCCTTGTCTGGGTTTTGTCTTGTTATCTTGACCCCTAGGGGAAGGGATTCAGCTCTTGCTTCATTCTTGGAAGTTAGACTCCTTCTCCTATGATGTTCTCTACTCCGGTTGTTCTCACTTCTTCTTTGCTATTCTGGGAGCTAGGGGCGAGCTTTTGACTTTGTGAATGCTGGCTTCTCAAGCTCTAGACTTCGTTTGGCATCCTCAGTAGGGATTCCCATAGACGGTACCAAAATGATGTGGTCTTGCCTTGGACCTCCTTCGAATTTTCAAGATTCGTCTCCTCGTGATTCCTACACCCATGAAGTGATAAGATGGGTTATTGATTGTAACACAAACAAATAGTTAGGGGTCTCCTAGATTACCCCAGGAATGCCCCTCATATGCTCAAGTCAGTAATAGAGTGAGAGAAACTGAATGCTCAAATATAAAAGATGTACCTTCAAATAATGGTGAATGGGAGTATTTATAGGTGAATGTCGGAGGGTGTAATCTAGTGTAGTATGGTGCTTAGACCATTGAGGCTTCATGAGCCTATGAGCTTGGGATATCCTTGGGTCTCGTGGACTTAGTCTTTAGGCCTCTATTGGATTATGTCAAATCAATAATATATATATATATATATATATATATATATACATTTATGCATACAAAATGTAATATTAAGTTCAAATATATTATTAATAATAGATATATATACATACATAAGTAAAAGTAGATTTACTTTATAGATATAGAAGTATGTATTGAGATATGCTTATATAAATATATAATACTTTATTAATTAATTTTGTATAATTATTTAATGTTTTTTATATTCTAAATCTAATACTATATTATAAGTGTGATGTTACTAAAAATTAACTGTTTAATTCACATAGTAATTGTAGATGATATAATAACTATTTTTATTTAATAATAACAATATAATATTCCTCATAAGTTTATAATTTTAATTTGATTAACTTGAACATTTCAAGTGAAGGATTTTGGTTTGCAAGACCTCATCACATTTTAATTATCTTGTTTAGGTGATCTACCCTAACATGCATCAACATACATCATAAGAATAAATAACCATAAGATAATATAAAACCTAGCATGCCAATCTAC